>KZ820090.1:0-23595 GCA_003144235.1 Violaceomyces palustris | reverse complement strand
GAGGCTTTCCCCCATCAAGGTGGCCAGTCAAGAGTGGACCGGATGTAAGAGGATTGGGGATCTTGGTCTGGTAGCTGGAAAACAAAACAGGGGGGGGGGGGGGGGGGGGGGGGGTCGTCGGTTCAGATGGGGAGGAGGGAAGAAGGCTGTGGAATTCTCGAAAGAACATATGGGTGGGGCTAGTCACGGCTGACGTTGACGCTGCTGCCTTTGATCCCGCTTAAAAAGTTCCTCACCATCCTGCGCCTCGAGCTCGTCGATCCAATCATCTTGGTGGAAGCCTCGTCTTCCTCCCTGTGCGCCGAGACGGCCGACAGGAGGCCCGTCTCGCTCCTCGGCATCGACGGCGGATATGCGGACGAGGGGTGGTTCCTCTCTTTGGACGCGCCGCCCACCTCTGGGACACGCGCATCCGGTTCGTCGAAACCTAGTCCTACGACACTGCTGAAGCGAGAGGGAGGCGGGGAGGACATCTCTTGAGCCAGCGAGCTGATCCTTCCCGGGATGAAGTCCTTGCGAGGTGGGGTTGGAGGTGTGTCTCCGTCGACTACGTGCGTCCTTTGGACCTCCGACTGGGACCGATTCGACGACGCACCCCTTTGTGCTCCATAGCCCGCAAGGTCGGTGGGCAGAGACGGGCTGTGCTTGTGAGCCGAACGGCCGGGCGAGGTCGGGCCAATGTCGAAGCTGGCAGAGGAAGCGGTGACAGGGGTTTTTGGGAGAGGTTCGTTCGAGGTCGGGTGGCTTGGAGCAGTTCTTGTCCAGTGACCTTCCCTCTGTTTGGATCTGAGCATGTCCTCACTTGCTCTGCCAAGAGGGACAGTCTGTGACCTTTGGCCGAGGACCACTGGGCCCACGGCGTCCCTGGCTTTTTGCCGCAGGATCGGGGGAGCGCCAGCCGTCGGGGTCGTCCTCACGCTGATCCTCTGAGTAGGACTCAAAGGGGGAGCCAAGCCTGCGATGCCAGAAAAACGCTCCGATGACACCGAGCTTGCTGGTAAAGATTTGTCTGAGGAGACGTCGGATCAAGTTGCACAGGGAGAAAGGAGCGAACATGAGCGGTGCACGGTGAGCAGGCGATCGAGCGTTCGGAGGCTGGCGGTCGATTTCGCGAGCGGAGCGAGCCTCGACTTACCTAGAAAGAGCTCTCGTAGGCCAGGGTTGCGTTTCTGCTCGTTCAGAGTCTTTGAGCGCCCAGCCTCGGACACTGAAGTCATACCAGCTTTGAAGGGACTCGATGCCGCCGACCGTGACTCGGTCCCTTCGCTGCTGTGAGGCCTGCTCGTGGTCAGCCGTTCGTAAGAGCCTCTCTGGGATGCACTCGAGGAAGTGACGACCAGGGGTACGGAGGCAGTGCTGGCGCTGTATTCCCTTCGGAGGTTCGAGAGGAACTTGGGAGGGGCATCCTCGCTGACACTGGGCAACGCTTGCTTGAGCGCAGCGCTGCTCGTCCTCCTCATGAGGCCCGGTGAGCTGGCGGAGCGAGGTTCTCCCGCCTTTTTCCTCTCCTGCGCCAGAGCTTCTCCGTATGCAGCCAGTTGTGCTGCAAGGGAGACAGGCTCCCCATCCCCTCCGATGAACGTCCCGTCGTTGCCCTCAGGAAGGTTGAGGATCGCCTGTGCCTGTTCAGCTGCGCTCACATAGTTGGACCTCAGGGACGATGTGGATGGCCGGCTGATCTCGCTCTCTGCTTGGGAACCTGACCTGTCTCGCCTGAGTTGCAACGTGTTGCCGTGGCCGCCGCCCATGCCCACCTCGTCGGCGATCGACACTGCCGGCATACGAGGGGAGATGCTGGGCGAGGCCTTCATGCTCTCGCTCAGCGAGATCGGCGCATTCACGCAGCTGGGTTGGGAGCCGACACTGGTGGTCGAGAGACTGCTCGTCGATCGGTTGCGAAGGCTGCGCAAAGGCAGCACCGAGGGACTAGGCGGATTGGATTGCTGCTGGATTCCGGATCCCTGCCACGGCGCATTGTTCTCTGGAAGTTGCTGCGAACGTGGCAGCCTCGGGCTGCGAATCGCAGACAGCGTCCTTAGACCCGCTGGAAGGTGGTGATCATCGTGATGCTCGCCAGCCGCCTCTTCGGGTGTTAGCGGTACTGTTTCCCCCAAGAACTCCTGGGCGTCTTCCGGATCGATCTGGTCACTACGAATTGCAAACGAGGTTGGCACGGCAGGTTTGCGTTGGGAAGCGCTTGCACCTGACGTCGATCTGCTTCGCGTGGGGGGATGCGCGATGCCGTCGCTGGAAGTGACCTCCGATCCGCTCTCCGACTCTTCTGTGGCCATCCGTTTGCTCAGGCCCGTGGGCGCCGAGAGGTTCGAACTCTTCCGTGGCCGGTAGCCGTTGGCGGACCCAGCCGGCTTTGGGACGGCAGGCTTGGTTTCCGAAAGGCTGGGGCTGCCCAAGGCTGGATGGTAGGTGGTCAGGCCAGTTCCCGCCGCATCTCCAGCAATGTGGCCAGACACGCTCCCACTTCCGTCTAGATTCAGCTGCTGCATGCCGAGGGACAGCTGCCTCCCCGAGTTTACCGACAAATCGTTCGAGGTCGACCTGGTCCGGCCAGGTTGACCTGTCAAGGACCAGTAGGGGCTAGGCCCTGTGCAGTGGCTCGATAATGCAGAGGATGATGAGGTACTCCTCAACATCTGAATTGCGTTCGAGTCACTGCTGGCATCCGTTGCGACTGCGAACGACGTTTGGTTGTGAGGGGCGGTTGTTGGGCGAGAAATGTCAAACTCCTCTTGGAGATCCACGTGGGCCGTCCCTCGCTGCTTGCTGCCAGAGGGCGTCGTTGCCTGCGCTTCAGCAGGGGCTTTTGGCTGCCTGGACGGGGTCGAAGCGCTGACGGAGGAGCTGCTGTCGACGGGTTGGGCAACTCCGGTTGCCTTTCGAAGAATGTTGGAGAGGCTGCGCTTGCCAGTGACTCGGTGCGGTCTCCTGTTCGGACTTGGAGGTATGTCTGGACGAGTGGCACGATCCGCCTCTTCGGCCACACCGGGGCTCCCGAGGCTGGCTTGCGACGATGGCACGCTAGGGGCTAGCGCAGCACGTAGGGACGCGGCCGGGTGCGCAGCCTTCTCGAGTATGGAAGGCAGCGAAGGTCTCCTCCTAGACCCAGGCTGCTGGTTAGGCAAGGGAGACGACTGCCCCATCCCAGCGGGTGTGGTGGAAGTAGAGAAACCCGGGTCGTCAGCCGAGGCCAGAGGGCTAGGGCTCCTCTCCGGCAGAGGACTGAAACTCTGAGAAGGAGAACTTGTCTGCGGATAGGCGAAGCCAGGTGATGCCGAGCTGGAACTTGAGGCGAACGGTAGCGGTGGTACGTTGGGAGTGTGGGAGACCTGCTTCAGGTTGGGGTTCGAGGTGACTTTCGAGACAGGGTTCCTACGGCCGATGATGCCGGCTTTCATCCCAGCGGTGACGTGCTCAAATGACCGCTGATTCCGAAGGGGGCTCCCCGCCCTTCTCTGGGCAGCCGCATACGAGTCATCCCCTGCAGCATGGTAGGCGGGCGAGTCGACACTGTAGCCTCGAATGTAGCTGCCGGGACTCAGACCAGCGTCTCTACTCAGGACGGCTGCTGGAGATGCGATCCCTGCGAGGCCGTTCGTGCCGTAGGCGGCGATCCACGAGCGGATCAGGCTCACGCATTCCATGTGGCCATTCCCCAAGGCTAGAGCCTCGGCTTGGAGGCCATCTTTGTCGGTGGCGGCGGGCCTCGCGCCGTACTCCAACAGGATACGAACGATTTCGGTGTGTCCGTTTGCGGCTGCAAAGTGCAACGGTGTCGACCCCTCCGCTCCTGGACCCCCCCCGGAACCTTTGCTCTTCAGCCTTGGCGCATTCACGTCAGCGCCGTACATGAGCAGCATCCTGACGGACACTTCACTTCCACCCGAGCAGGCGGCGTGGAGAGGGAGGATGCCGTTCAGGTTGCTACTGGCGGGCTGGCCGTTCTCCAAAGCGTACTTTACGAGGCCAATGTTTCCGGACGATGCGGCGCTGTGCAGCCCCAAGTTGGGATGCAGGGTCTCAGAGTTTCCAGAGCTCCCGCCGCCACCCCCACCCTTTAGGGTGTGCCGGCTGACGGCGCCTCTCAACATGGCCGCTGGGCGATCGCTGGTAAGATGCACACGTCCGCTGACTCACCACCCGGCCAAGACAGTGTGGCTGCCTGCCTGGGTGACGCTTGGCTGGGGGTTTCACTGTGAAAAGGATTTCGGTCTGAGAGAAAGCGGAGGGAGGAAGTGGGGAGGGAGAAAGGAGGGGCGACGATTGCGAATGGGCTACGGTCGATCCTGAGTCAAGAGCTGTCTTGATGTTCGCCGAAGAAGCGCGTGAGGTTGAGCCGCCCGTCGAGAGGGAGAGTCAAAGATGGAGGCGATGGCGATGAATTGGAGAGAGTCGAGGGATTGAATCGGTGAGATCTACCAGCCGGACTCGGAGCGACGTTGAGTGTGGATCAGGATGTGGCAAGGGACCGAATCGAGGAAGTGTGCCTGGGATGCGAAGGACGAAGAGGAGTCCATCCAAGGTGGAATGTGGAAAGTGCCAGGGGTGGAGGGTGATGGGAGCAGGGGTTGGAGGTGGGATCGATGGCACTTGATGGGTTGGGCGAGGGATGGGGTCACGTCCTGATGGGATAGAGACAGAGTGGGGAGAGAGAGAGAGAGAGAGAGAAGGGAGGGTGAAGTCGAGTCGAGTCGAGCGATGGTGTGGAGTTCGAGCCTGTGTGATTGTGAGTGTGGGTGTGGGTGTGAGTGGGTGTGGGTGTGGGTGTGAGTGTGAGTGTGAGTGTGAGTGTGAATGCGAGTGTGAGTGTGAGAGTGAGAGTAAGTGTGAATGTGAGTGTGAGTGT
This sequence comes from Violaceomyces palustris, assembly GCA_003144235.1. Taxonomy (NCBI): domain Eukaryota; kingdom Fungi; phylum Basidiomycota; class Ustilaginomycetes; order Violaceomycetales; family Violaceomycetaceae; genus Violaceomyces; species Violaceomyces palustris. Next base: position 18,734 of record KZ820090.1, on the reverse strand, counting down.
GAATGTGAGTGTGAGCGTGAGTGTGAGTGCTACAGTGAGGGTTGCTGGGGAACGGGGAGGAAGGGAAGCATTCATGAATCCTCGTGAATGGTACGATTACAACAAGGGTTGGATCCCGACCAGGGTCATCGCAGAAGCACGGACGGAAACGAGAGGGATGGGGGAATTCGCTAATCCCCTCTAGGTCGAGTTATCTTTGAGTGTGTGTTGCAGCTCTGTGACTCAAGAGCTAGCCCGCTTGCTGCGAACCCAGGAGGAGAGGAAGAGGGGAGCGAAATCGCTGAGGAAAGCATGGATGCTCTCCATGTATTCCAACAAGGTGACACAGGACTCGAGAATAGAAATCGTGATTCACATGGGATCCGCGAGGCATCGTGTGTTGGACCTCACAAGGTGGGATTTACGGATTGTGACAAGCGCGTGCGTTCGCAGGGGGAGTCGATTTCCACTCACGACTCTACCTGCTGCACAGATACACATGGATGTTCGCCAATGCATCATTCCAAGTTGGAGCACTTTAAAGTGACACTCAGCCCAACTCGACTGCTTGATCAGCCCAACCTCTGTTCGTGTGTTGATCTCAAGCAGAGGAGAGTCGCTGCTAACGGGTGCGAGACCTCATGCATGGACGCACGCACGAGGTGAGTGGTGGATTCGTGATCTGGTCCTGTAGCATCTCCCATCACAAGCACCTACGCATCCATTCACGATCAGTGACAGTCGAGGGAAGGGATAGGGTAGGGGGAGTGGGAGCGGGAGCGGGTGAGAGCATGAGTCATAAGTGTGTGGTAATGCCCCTGACCCCATTCACTCGTCGAGCGAGCGTCGGGTGGGACTCGGTGATCGAAGGAGATGAACGGACGCTTAGGATCCTTTGTCCTGGTCAGGGGAATCCGAGGTATCCAGACTAAACCTTTTTTTTTTTTTCTCTTCTTCAGCTGTCCAACGGGATGTCAAGTCACAGGTGTGTGCCTGGTTCCCTCTGATGATGAAGCGCAGGCTGAACCTTCGTCAGAGGTGAAGGGAGGCTCAACGGCACAGTCATCCAGTCGATGGCGAGCAGGATGGCAGTCACCGTCACAGAGTCATGAGTGTGAGGGGGTCTCGACTCCTTCTCCTAGTCGTACTCTCCCCTTGATCTCCTAACCATGTACCCTATGTACTGCACTGCATGTGCTCTGTAGAGAAGCATGCACGACGAGTTCGCATCAGCCCACGCTGGTACAACCACCATCCGCCCCATCTGCTTCCACTCGCCACTTTTACCATCGTGTTGAGGTTCGAAATCCTTCTTCAGTCTACATGCCCTTGTTGGGAATGCCCTCCATTCGCGAGCGTGTGAGTGGATCCATCCATGTTCTCCCACATCTTGGCTCCTTTCCAAGGGGAGGTGGAACGAGAAGGGAGGGGTGAGAGGGGTTGGATTCGCGCGTGTTCGGGATTCGATTCACTTGCTCGCCTTTGATGAAAGTCACTCGTGGCTCGTGGTTCTTACCGAGAGTTGTACTCGTCATGCTTGCTCCGAGTTCACCTCCACAGGATCCTCCCTTTGACCCTTGCCACGCAGGGTTGAAGCTGTCTCTCCAGTCTTGACTCCCAGTGCCAGTGCCACTGCCAGTCGCGCTCTGATCCACGCTTCACTTGGACCCTTTGGCTGGAATCAAGCCCACCTTTGGGTTTCACTCTGACTGACAAACGTGCTTCTTCCACCCTTCATCTCCCGCTCTCCCTCCCTCTCTCTCTCTCTCTTCTCCCTGGCCATCCTCTCCTCTCACCCATCCCGGCCATCCTCAAGCTTTTTCTCTCCTCAGCCCCGCCCCGCTTTGGTTTTTGCTAATCGTTCTCAAATCAGCCATACACGGCGCCAGCTCTCAAGCCAGTTGGTCAACTTCACTCCAGCGGAGCCCGCTTCCAAGCGATCCGACTCCGGCAAGGCGCCCGCCCAAAGTCAAGCGAAGGGTGATCGAAAGGGACCGTAAACCTTGCACCCACCCAGCTCCTCCCATCCACCAGCCTTCCAACTCTCTTGGGCCGCTTGAGATCCCCACCTCCAACGTTGCCTCCAGCTCCGAGAGAGCAGCAGCTGATCGACCTTTTCGTCAGTTCCACCTCACTCCAAGCTTCGAGCGCGCCCCGGGTAGCGGTCAGCAGGCTCCATGACGTCTTCCCCGAGGTTGAGCTCTTCCTTCTCTCCCGAGCTGGGACCTCTCAGGGACTCTGCCAGCAGGGATAGGGACAAGGATGGATTGGCAACCAAGCTCAGCAAATGGAGGGCTGCTTCTCACATTGGAAGCGTGGTAGACGACTGGGTGAGTCCTTCTTCTTCCGACCTTTTCAAGTCGAACATCTTTGGAATCCGATTCCCACTTCCCTCGCTCATCCTATCACGCCTCCAATGCCCTGCCTCTCCTGGCCATCGTCCTGCAGCCCATGTACTCTGCCAACGGGGACGACTATGTGATTGGTGATGTCATAGGTGAGGGCTCTCAGCATCTTTTCTCCTTCCAAGTTCACGGCACCCTCGCACCCAAAAGAGAAAAACAAATGAAACGTATAAAAATGAACCCAGCCAACCGACCAAAAAACCAAACTTCCCATCACCCCTTCCGAACCAACCCCCGGCCATCCCTTTCAAGGCTTTGGGGCATCGTCCGTAGTTCACCAAGGCATCTTTCGGCCTTTGGGAAAGGCTTGCGCTATCAAGATCATCGATCTGGAGGCCTACGGTAGGGACACCGAGGAGCTCCGGAGGGAAACTCAGCTCATGTCCCTTTCCAAGCATCCCAACGTCTTGAGAGTCAGAGGTTGCTGGGTCTCTGGCTCGAAATTGCACATCGCCACAAGGCTCATGAGTAGTGGCTCGATGCTCGACATCATGAGGTTCTCGTACTCGGAAGGATTCGATGAAGTCGTCATCGCCACGGTACTGAAACAAGCACTCGAGGGACTCACCTATCTGCACGTGAATGGGTGGCTGCACAGGTACGTGGTGAATCAAAGAGCACTGACAAAGCTACGTTCGAAGGACGATGGATCCCACAAGAGGCTCACCTTGATCGTCCTCCGCTCTTTCCGCTGTAGAGACCTCAAAGCAGCTAACATGTTGGTGGACGAGGATGGGACCGTCCTACTGGGTGATTTCGGCGTTGGCGTGTTCGTGGGAGAGAGCGACAAGAACTCCAACCCTGTATCCACCGAGGGGAAGCGCAAAAGCTTTGTGGGAACCGTGAGTCAATACTGAGGAAGGCTTGCTCGGTGCCCTTGCAGACCCTGTAGGAACTGACCACGCAAGCGATGGTTTTTCGACTTGCTCTCCAACAGCCGTGCTGGATGGCTCCAGAAGTGATTGAAAGAAAACACTATGGGACGAAAGGTGATTGGAAGCGGGCCGTCACGTGAGCTGCTGGAAGGTAGATACTTATCATTTGAGCGCTTTCTCCTTCTGCTCTGCCTTGGGCAATGTCAGCCGACATCTGGAGTTTCGGCATCACGGCACTGGAGTTGGCGCAAGGACGAGCACCTTACTCGCGGCTTAATCCTGTCAAGGTCTTGATGAGAACTATGCAGGACGAACCGCCCCAGCTCGATCGGAATGGAAACGCTCACAAGTACTCCAAAATCATGGAAGACTTTGTGAGACTCTGTCTCCAAAAGGACCCTTCGAAAAGGTATGTCGCTTGTTGAGTCGTACGAGGATCGTGGGAGAAGGGATCATTGTTTTTTTTTTTTTTGGTGTTTTTTTTTTCTTGAGCTGATCCCTCCTTCCTCAAAGACCTTCTGCCGACAAGCTCCTTGGACATGCCTTTTTCAAGCAAGCCCGTCCGCCGAAATATCTCGTCACTGCGATCTTAGGTGCGAGCCTTCACTCGACCTGCTCTTCTCGTCTTTTGCTCGGCGTGACTGTCGCTAGCTTCACCCGCGCAATCAACCTGTTTTCTGACTTCCACTTCTACCCCTAATGATTTCCCCTGCTTGAACTTGCGCGCCACTCGTCAACAAAGTGGGCCTGCCACCCCTTGCGGAGAGACAGGAGAAACGCAGACGCATGTCTGTCATTTCGATGAGAGAGATACAATCCTGGGACTTCGGCTCGCTAAGTAGTAAGACGGCGACCCCAAGCCTGGAACGCGGCGACCCGTTCCGCAACTTCTCGGGCATAGTTTCCTTGCCTTCTCCGCACGGATCCGTCAGGTCAATGAAACTTGTCTCGATCGACGGACAACACGTCTTGGCTACAGAGGATGATGAGGACAGCGTCGATAAAGTCGCGCAGGCATTCATGGGAAGATTTACGATCGATGTGAGTCCGCCGAACCAGCCTTGCAAGCAATCTGTGAAATCGAAATCTCATCAGGAGCCAAAACTTTGCTACCTCAATCGGCTCTCCTCTTGCTGCAGGACTCACAAAGGAGGGAATCCTTCTCTGGGAACTTTGGAAGAAGACAGCGCAATCGATCAAGCGACGGAGCCTCGCATCGCAAATCCGTCTCCTTCGAAAGCTTGGATGCCGCGAGGATTGGACAAGGCGAAGATGGCACCCCATTCGGGGGCTCATCTCTGCCCCCGATTGGAGAGAAGAGCACTCCGCTCGCTGGGGCATCTCTGCTGGACAATGAGAACGAGATCCCTCCCCTTCAGCTCTCGGAGGATCGAGGGAAGATGGAATCCGAAGGGGACGGCGACCACCTTGAGGAGACAAAAAATCCGGTCGGTGGTCTACAATCCTCCAACTCGTCTGGGAACTCGGGCTCAGATTCTTCCCCGCGGAACGATGGCTCGGAGAGCTCTTCGCCCAGACCAGAGACTTCGACGCCTCGCACCTCCTCGGCACCATCTTCGGTCGCAGCTACGGAACCGGAGAAGGTCTCCGGAAGCAAGATCATCCTTCAGAGAGTCATGAGCGGGGCCGCCGGCGGTGGCGGCAAGAACAAAGCGGATGGGAACAACGTCAAGAGAGAATCGGTCTTGGGCAAATTCTTCCGAGGATCGAAAAGGTGATGGCGGCAAGTATGGCGGCCAGCAGCCCAGTTTCGCCCTCCCATTCTAGAATACAGAAAAAGCATGACACGAGGCCCCCACACAAAAGACCAGCTCGTTCCGATCCAACCGGCCAAGGCACACTGGTCAGAAAGATTGGGAAAGAGGGCCCTCCTGATGACCACCTTTCCATTCTCTTCATATGGTTTACAAAAGAAAAGTAAAACCCTTCTCCATCGACACCTTCCCCCCTACTTTGTTTGTTTACCATGAGTAGAGAATTGTACCGTATACCCTGAGCAACTTGATTGATGGCGCCCCTCCACACACCGGTCACCATCCCCGTTCATCGCGCACGGGCCGCCGTCCGTTCCGAGCTTGTCTGCCAGAGTCCCTGGATGTTAGAATCTCCCACACCTCGGTCTGCCATCCGCTCCCCTCTATCGACCTCGCATCCACATCCATCAGAAACCGCCCTCAGCCTCTGGCTCCACGAATCGAGCCCAGCTCCTCGTTCTCTCCACATCTGCTCTCCATCCTGACTCGATCGAAAGCTGGAAAGTGCAAAGGACGAGCCCATTTCAAGCTTCCACCTCGCTCCTCCCGAATCCGATTAGAACTAGAAGCGCCTTCCCCCCAAGTTGCACATCCTTGGATCCTTTCAAGCAACGTCGATCACTTCCGTGCTGTGAAACATCAGGATAGACAGTAACGTTACGGAGGTGAACGGGAAGATCCTCGAGGACGGGGACGTAGACAAGCCATGGCGCCAACCCCTTTGGCCTCCAGCCTAAGCACACCCCTGCTCACAGCATTCGCGGGTGCCCAAGCTCATCACTGGCCTTGCGCCTCCAATTCGGCACCCAAGGTCTTTTTGCTCTTCATCCCGGGGAATCCCGGACTCTCTTCGTACTACGTGCCTTACCTCTCCGCCGTTTACCAGAATCCAAGCCTCAAGGGGCGGATAGAGATCCTGGCGGTCTCCCACAAGGGACATGCCCCTCTTCCTCCAGGTGTCAGCGAGGTTTTCGGATCGAATCGGAATCTAGCCAACCGAACCTCTCGGGGAAAGGAGGTCTCTCTGAGGGATCAGATTCGCCACAAGATCGAAGCGGTCGATGCGATCAGGAAGGCGTACCCATCCAAGCGTCAAGGTGCTACGAGTTCAGATCATGGCCTGACACCGACGGACGAAGAGGAGGTCAAACTCGTCCTAGGTTCCCACAGCGTGGGTTCATACATGGCCACAGAGGTCTTGAAGGCGAGACCAGATTCGATCGATGGAATACACTGCCTCTTTCCCACCATCGCTTGGATCGCTCGATCGCCAAACGGCCGCAAACTTCAGGTAGGTTCTCATCGGCGAAGGTTCAGCTCGACTGAGAAGGAAAGAAAGAAAACCTGCCAACGTGTCGCTGACTCGGTCGGGGAGGAACCCTTCCGTCGGGGTAAAATCTCAGCTTCTGTTCCAACCCCTTGCCTACACCCTACTTCTATCCATACCTTTGCTCATCCTCTCGTTGGTTCCCGTGACGCTCCTTTTGCCGGTCGTGAGCTTCTTGACCCGTCAGTCGGAAAACTCGGCCAGAACGACGATCGATCTGCTGGTGACCAAAGGAGCTGTACGGAACGCTCTGACCATGGCCTCGGAAGAAATGAAGCAGATCCTTTCGATGCGAGAGGACACGCGAGAGGCCATCGAGAGGTTCACGAGAAACGAGGAGGACAAAGGGAGAGGGAAACCTTTCAGGGCTTATTTCAGCAATGGTGATGAGGTGAGTGGGATCGAGGATCGTTCCGACAGATTCCGGCCAATATCCCCCCCCCCCCCCCCTTTCCAAAGGAGTTGAGAGAATCTGACGCCGTAAATCGATCGTCCCGGTTTTTGAACCCCCTACCGTCGCTCCTGAAGGATGGCTGGGTTCCCTCGTGGATCCGATCGCAGGTCGAAGCGGACCTCGATCTAAAAAAGGTCAAGCTGCCTCCTGGCTTGGAACGCCGACTGGGAAAGTTGCCTCGTCGACCGTCCATCGCTCAGGATTCTCCTGCGCCCAGCTCGATCAACGGGAGGAGGACTCGCTCCTACTCTCTATCTGAATACAGAGCCGGTCACGCAAGATCGATCCCAGGCCTGAGGAACGCGAAAGCCACTCGCAAGGCGACCGGAGAGATCGTCATCGAGACCACCGTCGATGACAACTACGAGACTCAGGACGAAGATCGACCTCAACGGGTCAGTAGTCCGGACCACTTGGACTCCTCAGACACCAGGCACACCGCCACATCCTCCGTCAGCACGATCGGACTTCCCCACTCCTTCTGCCTCGGTAAGTCCCCTCCCTCCACGAGTTTCCGGCGCTTGACTATTTCGTGGTTTGGAGGCGAATTCGGCTCGGTTGCGTTCAACGAAAGATCCGAAGAAGGGCCAAAGCATGGATTGGCTCACCCAACCGATTCTTTTACCCCCAAAAAAAAACAAAATCGACGAAATATCAAATCAATTGACCCATTCGACCAGACCATGGCGAAGAGATGGCGATCATCACCTCCTACTGGCTTGCCAAAGATCATCTAGGTCATTGATGTAGCCCCTTCGGCTGCACCGGGCAGAGAGGGAAGGAAGCATGACAAGTTGTTTCAAGCTCTGACCGACTACCTTGGATTGGGGTTCTGGGAATCTTCCTCATCTGGACGATAGTCGGATGAAAAATGTTCGTTCGGGAGGGTTTTTTTCTTTTCTTTTTCTTTCTTTCTTTGGGCTGAATGTAGAGGGGTGATTCACAACATCCGGATCCATCACAGACCCTTTTTTCCATCGATTCAGGAAAGGTGTGGTGGTGCTTTAGAAAACGCTCAAGCCCGAACCGATCAGTCGACCTTCCTACCCTGACCAGCTCGTTTCGAAGTCCCGTGCGTGTTGATGGATATCGGCCTGTCGGCAGCTAGGTTCCATTCCTTCTCCAAGCCTTTCTTGCTCGTCGCGATACCGTCCTTGTCGCCATTCCAATACATCACAACCTGAACATGAATCCGATCCGTCGATCCCCAATGTGGAATTTCCCGTTTTGTTTTTTTTTTTTTTTTGGTTCAGTCGAAAGGGATCGTAGCGATGGTTTGATGATGTGGTTGGGTCAGGGATTCGGGGATTTCCAAGTCAGAATGAAGGTTGGTGGGCTGGTCGAGAGGGAGGGAAGCGAATGAAGAAAAAGTGCCAACTCACCTGCACTGCGATGATGGCATTGAAGACGGTCGCGAGCGAGAAGCCGTACAGCAAGAGCTTGTCATCGGTCTCCGTCATGGTGGTGAAGACCCTAGCGATCGTCCCGAGTAGCTGGGCGAAAACGACGATCGAGCTCAGTTGACCCCTGGCCTTGTCTCTGTGCAGCTCGAGCATCTGAGGCACCTTGGAGGCCAGGGAGATCGGGATGGTCAGAGCTTGAAGCAAGGTGAGGAGGGTAGGAGGGATGACGGTTGGGGAGGAGAGAGCGACCGAGCCCGAGAGCATGACCAAGGCAGCGACGAGGATCGCGGACTTGCGTGAAGCAGGGTCGATCGCCTGACCCTTTCTAGCGGGTGAGTAGGCGATCACGAGGAGCGTGATGATCATGTCTAGACGGACGGGGGGGGGGGGGGGGGGGGGGGGGGGGGGGGGGGGGGGGGGGGGGCAGTTCAGAGGCAGGGGTTCCGAGCTTTTCAGTGACGGCTCGGGGATAGATACTTGACCGGTCTTGGGAGGCCTACTTGCAGTGAAAACTTACTTTGGAAGGTCAAGGAGAGATTCTCCCCGTACGTCGAGAAGGGTAGCCTCGATCGAACGGCGTAAGCGAGGCTGATGGTGTAGGCCACCACCTCGAGAGAGTACATGCTGAGGGAGATCCCCCTTGCGCTTCGGGAACGGAGGATGTTGAGGATCTGAGGAACTTTCATGATGCTTCCGAAGACGACGATTCCTAGACCGAGGGCCTTGGAGATGACGATGCGAAGGCACCGCTCCGAAGAGAGGTCTACGTTGTAGATCACGGTAGTGTAACATTCCTGACCTAGCAGGGAGATGGCTGGCGAGCTGACGAACTCGGGCAAGTTCCTGGTGATCTGCTGGATGGACGACTGCATGACGCTGAAAGGTGTGAGCGATTCCACCCGCGTCGATGGTTGTAGCGATGAAACAAGGTGGTGTGATGAGGAACCGGCAGATACTGGGATTGCGGCCGGGGCCATGAATCAAGTTGGGGATGGTGGGGAGGGAAGACTTTCCAGTTTCTGGGCCCTTCCCCTTCCTTTTTTTTTCCTCCTTTTACCGTTGGTTCTCTCTCTTATCCCCTTTTCCCCTTCTTTTGCAAAATACGGGGGCCGAATCCCATTCGAATTCTGCTAGGGAACGGTGACTCCCAGAATGTCAAACCAGCGACGTCCTAGGGAGAGCTTTGGGGGTGGTATGGTGACTGCGTACACATGACACTAACCGACTCTGACTTCCCTTTGGAGCAACAGGTCAATGGACGGACCAACTAGGTTCAGCATCTTGGCGCCCCGTCGTCGTGCCAAACGTTTTTGAGTGGGTTTCAAAAGTAGCGAATGTGATCGTGACCTGCATTGCTTCCCGGGCACGTGCTTGTTCTCGCACAGCCCTGCAAGCGTACAACACTCAACCATCCACTCCTCACCGAGTGGAAGGATCAACACCGGCATCCCTCTTCCGTTCCATCGAGGGACTTGCCGTTCAGAGACTGCGTGGAGGGTATCGATCTCATCCTGGATAAGCAGTTGTTCAGAGGCTAGAGGCGGTCTCGATAGATACACCGCCTGCTCTCTCTCTCTCTCTCTCTCTCTCTCCACGCGGCTCGATGGATGAAGAGATTGGAAGATTGTACAGTACAACATCGTACATGCGCAACGGTCGGTCGGCGTACGTACAACATGAAACGAAGATGTGGAAGTTGGGGCCTACATGGGTAATGTTACAGGGGGATGATTAGAATGGGGGTACAATAGGCTTCCCGGATTTCCCGCCGACGAGTGAAATTTGGGTTTTAGGGTGTGGCTTCGTTGGAACGACCCCTGGTTTCTATCGGTAGCATGGCCATGGCCAATGCGACCGCTGAAAAGGTGGCGACCGACAAGTAGAGGGGAAGAGATGTGCTGACAGCGTAAAGCCAGCCGGCGACGAGGGGTGCCAAGATGCCTGTCAACCGGCTGATCGCCGAGGCCGAACCGCATCCTGTGGCTCGAACCCTAGGGCCCATGACTTCCGGGGTGTAACCGTAAATCGCGGCGTAGGAGATGGAAGACGAGATGGAGATCACCACCAGGAATAGTCTGATCGACCAGATCGAGAAGAGGAGCACGGAAAGGGCGGTGAAGCCGGTGGAAAAGGCCATCGTTCCAATCCGCCCCAGACGGGTCTCGACAAGGTAGGCAGAAATCAGACTCCCTGGCAGGCTCGAGGCTGAGTAAAAAAGGTAATCCTCCATCGCCTTCCTGCTGTCGCCGCTCGTGTCAGATCCAGGGTTGCCGTACTTGTCCTGCAGCAGCTTGGGTAGGAAGACGTTGAACATGGTGAAAGCGAAAGACATCCCTCCCCAGATGATCCAGATCAGGGTGGTGGTACGTTTCCACTCGTCGGAGAAGAGTTCGGCATACTTCATTGACAGGTCGAAGAAGAGACTTGTCCAGACTCGAGGCAGCCAAATGCTAGAACCTTGATCCTGGACCCCTTGATCTTGAGAGTGCTCCGAAGGCAAGAGTTGATCGTGATCCTCGGCGTGATGGATGTTCTCGCGAACCTCTGGGAGAGGAGGGTCGCTCCCGATGGTCTGGTAGGTCTTGGTATCGATGTTCAGCTGAGAGCTGCAGTCCAGACGGACGGGCCCGGGGCTCGGCCCGGTGGGATCGGATGCAACCGCATCGGCCGGTTCAACGATTCGAACATGGTCGAGATCATCAACGACATCGCTGGGCCTTAGATTCATCGGTTCACCTCCGTTGAACTTTTGGATTCGCTGGAGAATTTGCTTGGCCTCGTCCTTCCTCCCCGAGTGGACAAGGAACTTTGGTGATTCCAATATTCGGAAGAAGACGACTCGGGCAACAAAGAACAATGCAGTCGTGAGACCGAGAAAGCCGAGAAGCCATCTCCATCCACTTACATCCTTGCCGGGGAGGACGATCAGCCCAGTGACGGAGGAGACTACTGAACCCGCGGCGAAGAAGACGGAGAGCGCGGTTACGTAGGAATGTTTCCTGACCGGAAGATTTTCCAAAAGGTTGGAGCCATCGGTTGGCATTGAGCCACCCACGCCGGTGCCAACGAAGAAGAGGAGAAAGCACAGCATGGGGAAAGAGGTGGATACGGCCGAGAGCGTCCCGAAAATGGTTGCGACGAGGAGAGTGATGTTGAAAGCGGCCGTGCGACCGTGCGCATCGGAGTAAGAGCCCCAGGCCAAGGATCCAACGAACATACCGAGGAAGATGGAAGAGCTGGCGAGACCGACAAGGGAGTCGGAGATTTCAAACGATCTCTGCATGTGGGGGAGGATGATGGCCACCGCTTGAATCCACATGTTGTCGGCAGCCCAGCCGAGACCACTGAGGACAAGGACAGACCATTGATATCTGCCCATCCCGATCTGGTCCATCGTCCTGTCGAGAGGTGTCTCACCTCTGGCTGTAGACCTCCAGTCATGGATCTCTGGGTCTTCACCCTCGGTGCCAGTGCCTAGAGTGAAGGAAAGAGAGCTTGACTGGGCTCTGAGAAAGCGAGGGCGAGAGTGATGAGAGTGGCGAGGCATTGTGAAATCCGCCGACCGTCTCTGATGATGGTGATCCTGGTGGGCGGCGGCGTTGTCCATGACCAAGTCAGGGTGGGAGGCTGAATGTGAGTGTAGGGGATGGCTGGTGACCGAGACTTGGATCAGGGCTGGGGTTGCTGTTTCGGATCGGAGAGTATGCTGATCATGGAGATCAGGCATGGCAGAGCCTTGTATGTATGCGCTGTAACGAGAGTTTGTGTGTGAGTTTGTGCGTACGTGGGTGTGCGTGTGTGTGTGTGTGTGTGTGTGTGTGTGTGTGTGTGCCTGCCTATCTGTCAGTTGAAGGGCGGCGGGCTGGAAAGAGTCAAGGGTTGTTGTACAAGAACGATCAAGTGTCAAGCGTCGTCCAGAACGTGCATGGTCCTTCCCGTTGTTTGTCCGCCGGGCCCCTTCGCGCCTTGGATGTCCCTACAGGGCGTGTCAGTTTGGGTCCGTGATAGACTGGGGAGGAAGAGTATGCTTACTCCAAGAGATGGATGAGAAGCCAAGGGATTGTGTGACTGGAGCAAGATGGGGGGAAACGCCTCTGAGTTGCTCAGGTGGCATGATGAGGAAGAGGTTGAAACGGTGAGGAGTGAGGTTTTGGTCAGATCGAACATGAAGGGTCTCGAGGTCACATAGTCTGAGCGAACTGACGAACCGTACAGTACGTATGCGAACATTCATGATTGCACTTGTTGCCGAGTGCAGCAGTCAGTACGTGCGGGACGTCCTGTTCAAGTTCTGTGTACTCGCACTGACTGTTCGCTGCATGCCATGAAACGAATCTGCACTCATGACTTGTAGCATCAAAGTGGCCCTTCAAGAGTGATCTTCGTTGCCCTCTCTCAAAAGCTTGGGCCAACCCAACCCCGCGATCGAATCCTTTGACCGATTCGAAACAAAAAAGACTGCCTTGGCCCAAGCACGAGTAAGCCTTGTGTCGTCGACCTTGTTACATGGCAAGTGAGGAGGCACAGTCACTACTCTTCTTTGGCGTGGTAACTGGTTCAATCGTCCTGATTCATCTCCACACCTTCTCGCATTCCTAAACCTCAACCTATTCCTTCTCCTCGACATCCTGCCGCTCTCTGGACAAGACGGAGCCGGGTTGGTTTTTTTGTTTTTGTTTTTGGAAAACCTCTGCTTGCTCTGCCATGGCTCACCCATCTCCCATCCACTTTCGCAACTGAGGCCCCGTCGGAGAAAGGGGAGCCCTTGCAAGACGCTTGGCCAGCTGATAGGGAATCACACACGAACGCACGCACGCATACACTCTCGGGCAGCAGGGTTAAGAGCTGGGCTGGGTGACAAGGACCTCAAGATCAAGGCTTTGTCTGACACTCGACTCCGTTTGTTCCGTTTCCAAAGTCCCAAGCTTGCCTCGCCTCTTCCAAAACTCCAGAGCCGCTACGAGCCACACAGAGTGGGCCCCTCTGTTTTCATAGCGGGCCTTTTCCAACCGTCATCCACTCGTCTCCTCAGACCGTGCTGCTCACAAACCTTGGGGAACTTGCTGCGAGGGCGGCGCGGCGCGTCTAGAGATCCGTCCCTCCTTGCCCTCCTCCTCTACCTCCCACTCCTTAGTGTTCGATACCCGCCTAGAGATGTCGCTCCGGCCCGACTCGATCTATTCCCTTCGGGTCGACCGTCGCCACCTTGGGCCCCTACCCAGCGACCCGGGGGGCCCTTCTCACGCCCAAGATCATCCACCTCTCCAGCTCAGGCTAACAGAAGAGGCCCTCATCCAGCTCGCCGCCGCTTTTTGCGAGAGCGAAAGCTCCTCCTCGTCCAGTCGGAAACCCTCCTTCTTGAGAATCCATCTTGATGGCGATGGACCCTCCCTCAGAATAGGGTCAAGCGCCCACTCTTTGCACCAGTCCGCCGAGTCGACCCCGCACGAAATCTGTTGCCTGAACAGGGATGAGACCACGCTAATCAAGCTCGGCTCGTTGTCTAAAAAGCTGAGCGTTAGGCCTTCAAGCGTGGGCCAAGGTATGGCAAGCCGCCTCAAGGAACGCAGGGAAGAAGAGGATCTCCGCAGAGAAGAAAGGCGCAAGGCGGTCATGCTTGACAACCCATCGGTGGCCAATAGCAAAAAATCTAGCCAAAAACGTCGTGAAGCAGGCTTTAGCGTGCATCCTGCGGGCTCGCAGAGCAAGGGGCTTCTTACCACCTCTGTCAGCCCGCTGTCTAGCCTGAGAGAGCGACGCGAACTCGGCGGAAGTCAAAGTGGTGGAAGACCTGCCGGCGTCGAAGCCTCCTCCTTGCCTTCTGGAGCGATCATCGGCGCTGAAAATCGCCCAGAGCCGGGAGAGATTTCGACCAATCGATCGTCTGAACTCGGTTCGCTCAGCTTGACTTCGACGCACTTGAAAGGCGGAGAATCCTCACCCTTGAAAGAAAATCCAACCGGGTCTGTAGATCGAGTTGTGTCTCACGATAGGAGGGAGGAAGATGAAAATCCGAGTCAGGACGAGCTGGAGTTCCCCGGGACGAGACAGGTCGGACTCGGCAGAACGCGCAACTTTTCTCCCGCCAGCACTTTGGCTAGCGAAAGAAGCACAGCATCGCTTGCCCCGAGGAAGGGCAAACTTTCCACCCGGCAGCGCCTTGCCAAGGCAGCCAAAGGTAAGGCGACTACATTCTCAGATTCTGAGAAACTGTCCAAGCAGAATCAAGGGAAACTCTCCATCAAAGAACAAGGGAGCCCTCGCTCCAGCTCGAAAGGCCCCCCGGCCGCTGTGGATGTCAATAAGGATCACCGGCCCGGCTCGTCCTTGATGGATTCTCCGAACCTCAGCCGACAGGGGAAGTTCTTACCCGTGGGAATTCCTGCGACGAGTACCACAACCTCGAAAGGAGATGTAGAGGAGCGGAAAAAGAACGATGCTGAAAGGTCGCGGCATCGCGAACTCAATGAGCGCATCGCAGCCCGAAAACAGTCGAGGTCTTCCGTCCCAAGAAGAAGCGGGGCTTCCACTTCGCTCGATCGTGGTGCAGAAGAATCTGAGGCCAGCTGTACTGAACTTCCATCGTCCAAAAGACAGAAGATGGGGAACCTCAGAGAATCCTCCGACCTCCTCAAGCAGAAAGTGAATTCTTCCTCTCACTCTTCGAGGTCCTCATCGAGCCCTCTCCCTTTTGCACAAGAAGAATTGCCGTCCATCCCCAAGATTGTCCATCGCTCCGAGCCGACGCATAAAGGTGTCGGGCCCGGTGCTGCGCGTTTGGATGAGCCTTGGCTAGATTTGCGCAGCCGATCCGACTGGCATAGGCTTTCGCAACGTTTCCAGAAGACCTACGAGGAATACGAATGCATCCGACGTAGATTAGATCATGAGAATAGCCGTTTAGAGAGCGAAAGGGCAAAAGCTATCCAAGAAGTTGCCAACGAGCAGAGGTCCACGGCGGGCGCCAAGGATGGGCTGAGCCCTCTCCGTCGTAATCCCGAAGGCGAGCGGGATGGCTTGTGGATCACGATGCGAGGAAGAGATTCAAAGGCCGGAGGAGACTTGGAAGCTGAAGACTCTCACGAAGAAGGACAGATGTCGTCCGAGGATGAGCCAGCAGAATTCAAGCAGGCATCAGCCCTCGGCCTGTCCACGTCAGTCCGCACAGATGGCAGCAGCTCCTCAGACGGTCTCGTCTGGCGAGGGGAAGAGTCGGTGGTAAGAAGAGATGACTCGCCTCAGCTGTTTCCCATGGCATTCAGCGAACTGAGTGAGCTTGTAGATCAGCAACACAACCTTCACGGCTGCCTACAAAGGATGAAGAAAGCGCTGAGAGAATTTTCTGAGGTTTAACACCTTGGGGCCTCCTCATTTGCTTAGCAGTGGGAGTTGGGCTTGACTTTTCACAATCAGGTGGTTACCAACCCTCTTGTAACCGTTCGTCCTTCACACTCTTTCGGTACACGCCATCATCTCATCGAAGTTTGTGAATCATTCCCTAACGAACAAAACTAAAGTCACATCCACACAATCTGTGCAAGGGGCGGTCAAGGATATCTGCCTAGAGAGAATTAAAAACGTAGCGATGGTCCTCCGTCGCTTTCTTCCTACGATGTCGTGCATCTACTTGCTACCAAGTCCAATGGCATCCTTGGCCTTGTCAAGAAGCGATTCCTGGTTTTCGTTGCTGTTGCCAGAGATGGTGTCACCGACCTTCTGGGTGGTGCTCTTCTGGCTCTCTGGCTGCAAGGTAGAAGCAACAGACTGTGACGTGGAGGGACGAGAAAACAAGTGCATCAGATCAGTCTCCATGAAGTGAACATGTTTGATCCGCCTCCCAGACGACCCTCCGTGTCAAACTCACGTCAAGCTTCTCCTTTCCTTGCTCAAGGAAGCTCTTCTGCGAATCAGGCTTGACGTTGGAAGCAAGCTATTGAGTTGGAGCGGAAGTTTTCGAGCAAAATGAGTCAGACTGGTAAGCAAAGAGGCGAATCTAAAGAAGAACCATGTAACGCTATCGAATTGGCGTGTCACTGACCTGATCGGTGAGGTCCCTGCGGCCGGCGTCAGACATTTTCGTGAGAGGTACTTGAGTTTAAGAAGAAGAAGTTTGCTTTTGGGAAGTTTGTAGGGGAGATGAAAGCTGAGCGTTTGCTGAGTGAGTTCTGGTTTGCGTTATGTTTGACGATGTGAGGGATGAAAATGGTGAAGGCGAAGCCTCTCTTTATAGACATCATGTGGTCAGAGTAGCAAGCTCAGCCAGACGGAAGACAGGGCCGTAGTGAACGAGGGCGCCGCCTTCTTGGCATGAGGAGACAAGCTTGGGGATGTTGAGGCCACGTAAAGAGAAGTGAGAGGTGGAGGGTGGTGGGGAGAGAGGGGAGTGGCAAAACGAGTGGCGAATTCGGCTATCCAACTGGCCCACTGACACGGCACTAATCGAAAGAAGGTCACGAATTGACATCAACCCCACCCCATCCTTGCATCGATTCGGTCATCGATGACGAACTCTTGCGAGCGGCATTACCATTGACATCCGCATCATGGGACCCTGGATGGTAAAGGTATGGCCAGCGATCGACAACGGACAGCTTTTTCACAAGTAACAACCGGGCCAACAGTAGCAGGAAAAGCGGCTTCCACCAGAAATGTCGCACCCGGAGAGACTCTTCTCTCATTCTCTCTCTCCCTCTCTCTCTCTCTCTTTCTCGCACTTGTCTCGCTCACCCCCCTCTTCCCCAACCTCTGTGGACATCGAAAGAAAACCAGATGCACCGAATCGTCCAACTTGGGTTCATTCTGTACCGACCTGCAGGACTGACTGAAGGGTTCGTGCCTGCAAACGCGCACCCTTGCTGAACGAAGAGACACTTTGGCGCGCCCGTATCCATCGGCAATCGCATGTACCTGGTTGATATGAGGGAAGAGCGGTTATTCTTGCGGCCTTGATATGGGACCGAATCAACCGAACCTAGCCAATGACGAATGATGGGGCCCTAGGATGATTCCTTGACACACTCATGATGCATGGGATCCCCCGTTGTTCTCCCCCCAACTTTCGAAAAGGGAAAGAAGAAGAAGAAGAAGAAAAAGGAAGAAGGTGGATGCAGGCCTCCGCAGAGGAAGGAGGCAGGAATCCTGTTGTCAGTCAGTCACACGCATCGCCCATCCTTGGGATCGGTCCGTCACATGGATGGAGCAGCAAGTGCCTTTCCATTTTACTTTTTCTTTTTTTTTTTTTTTTTTTTGCTGCATGTGAAACGGGAAACATGTGTCCCACACATGACTCAACACCGTCCTGTGAATAAGAGTGTGGAGGGGGAGCGGGGGAAGGGGGTTTGAGTGTGAGTTCTCATAACTGTTCTCTCCAACGGACCATCAATCACATGGGAGAGCCTTCTGCAATCTACCGTCAGGGGTATGAAGTAAGTATGACGTAATTAATTCCTTTTCACTCAAAATGGGCCAAGTATGCGAGGATGAACCCTCTAGCTTAAGTTCCCTCGAAGAACCAAGCGTCATCTCCCCCTCCCTCCCTCTCTCACTCTGACTCTTCCTATCGATTCCGAATGTCTTCCGCCGGCATTTCATCTGAAGGTAGAATGACCAACACCTCCATCGTGTGAGTGTAAAGCACGGGTTCCACCCTCAGACCGTTGATTCTCCCAACTCGAGCTTGGTGTGTGGTACGATGTTCAGAGATCGTGGTGTGATCGAGGCACGGCAAGGCGAGTGGATCGGGACCAAGATCGGGAGAGATGGGTGTAAGACTTGCGTCTTTCACTTCTATCCTGGTCCTGCGTCCTCCGGGTGATCCACAGGCTTCATCTCTAAGGTTCCAGAAAGTGCTACTTGGGTCCAGGAGTGAGTGGATAGATGGAGGGAAATAGGGAAGAGAAGGTTTTGATGTACCATGCAAACTCCCTGACCTTGGAGAATCGGAGGTCGAGCCAGAAGTCATCCTAAACAGGTGATGGTTCATCGGATGAGCAGAACAGAGGAGCTGCACCAGAACCACATCTCCAGCAAGGTGGAAAGGTTCGCACGGGGAAGAACAGTCCTGAATCAGCTGAAGGCACTAGGCAGAGACCATGAAGAGACAAGCATCCCATCCGTGCCCGATCTGTCATCACCAGGCAGTTTTTTGGAAGATTTGAAAGTCCATGTAGAACAGATCAGAGGAAGGAATACGGACTGGCTTCTTCTCGGTGGGCCAACGAGACTCGAGCAGATGATGATCATGGCCGAAATTCGGGTCACTGAGAACGCTTGTCTTGAACAGTTCAAGGGGGGGAGAGGATTCGGCATTCAGGTCAGAGCCTCGACAAGACCGGTCGAGGACTCGGTGCAAACTGTCTCTGGATAAAGCAGATGCAACGAGGACGAGACCTAGAGGTCCTACGCTGTCTGAAGAGTGGACATCACGCTTGTTGAGCCCTCTGAGGAGAGGGGGTTCGATCATGTTAAATGAGGATGGACATGACAGACGTGCGAAGGAAAAAAAAAAAAAAAAAAA
>KZ820089.1:0-23609 GCA_003144235.1 Violaceomyces palustris | reverse complement strand
GGGGGGGGGGTAAAGGGGTGGGCAAATCTATTCACAGGCCGTAGTGGTCGGCGGCTTGCTCGAGCTTGTTGTACATCAGGAAGATGAGGGCGCTCGATGGCGCGCTCCTGATGCAGGTCACGCCGCAACCTGCGTACAGGCCCCTGACACCTCGGGTCCTGTAGATGTTCATGAAGGTCTGGAAAAAGCCCGTCCTGGTCGCCTTGCCTCCTCCGTTCATCGTTCCTCGAAGCTCGGCCTCGGTCTGCATCGTCGACTTGACACAGTCGGCGGGGAACAGCACCACGTTGTAACTGATCCCGGCCAGCGCTCCGGCGCCGATCAGTTGAAGCGAGCCCAGGTCCTTCTTCGTGATGTCGGATCGTTTCAGCTCGGCCTTCTTGCGTTCGATCAGCCAGCGAGACGAGCTCTCGAAGGCGAGGAACCAGGCTATGCCGCCACCCGTCTCTCTGAGCAGCGTGCCAGTCTGTCCGAGCCAGAGCCCTCTGATGCCGTTCTCCCTGATCGTCTGACGGAAGAGGGCGACGGGCCCGTCTAGTTTGACGTTCGAGACCTTGACAGCCGAAGGGGCGGAGGAGGAGGAGGACAGGTGCCTGGCGCTGATGGGCTGGGCGACTCCGGCCGAGAAATGGGTCTTGCTGGTGGTCAGGTGAGAAGCGGCGGCAGAAACGATGGGCGACGAGGCCGCTGCTGCAGCTTGGGATTGCCCTCCTCCGGCGATCATCTGGACCTGCATCTTGCACTTGATCAGCTCGATGGGAGTCAAGACCAGGCTGGTGATCGAGCCGGCCCCTGCGGCTGCGATCGCTAGTTGGGGGATCGAAAGCGGAGCTTCCGCCTCCGCCTCGAAGCTGCTCAGCTTCTTGGACGTGCCTGAGCCGTTGATGTCTCGGATGATGGCCTGGATTCGGTTGTATGTGAAGAACAAGCAAGCGTTCTCCAGTGTCGCACCCATCACAGGCATCGACAACCCCCTGAAGAGCCCTTTGAAACCCTCGGTGAGGTAGACCTGCTTGAAGCAGTCGAATGCTCCTGCGTATCGCGCTGGCCTGTCCGAAGACTGAGTCTGCAGCCTGACTTTGACGAGGTCGAAAGGATGCTCGAAGACCTTTGACACCATCCCTGCAAGAGACCCAAAGAGGATGTCCTTGGTCGAGCGGCTCAGCTTGCCACCGCCACCGCCACTCTCCTCGTCGACAGAGTGGATCATGAAAATAGGCGGGCCCGGAGGTTGATCGTCGGTAGGGTAGCCCTGGATCTGACAGTCGACAGGATCCGAGGGGGCTTTTCCAAAACTGTAGTCTTCCCGGAAGAGACGGCGGCCGTTCATACCACCGTCGTTCAGGAACTCGACTTCAGCTTCCTCCTCGCTGAACAGCTGAGTTCGAGGAGAGACGGGGTGGGGATCGTGCGACTGAGAGTCAGCCAGAGACCCCCTCCTAGGCCGGAGCATTGGGCTTGGGATGCAATCGAAGGCGGAAGATGCCTCGGGCTCAATCGCCAGGCCGAAAGAAGGCCTCTTCTTCGTCGATGCGACGGGCGAGTCGGCCGAATTCGGTCTCTGGTTGGAAGTGGACAGAGCGCGGTGGAGACTTGTCTCACTGGTTGTCGAGATGGGAGGACAAGGACTTGCGATGTACTCGGCAGTTGAGCCACTGGCGGTGAACGGTCTCCTGAAGACTATTTGGGATGGTCTCTGGCTTGCAGCTTGGCCGAACGGTGATGCTCTAGAAGGTGCCTCTGCCGGCTCAGAACCGTTGGAGTTCAATCTATTCCTTTGGGCAACGAGTCTCCCCACCGCAGAGTTCATTCTCTGGCGAGATCCAGCCTCGGCCATGTCCAAGCCGATGTCAGTGTTGTCCGAAAGTGCCGAAGAAGCGACGGACAAGGGCCGCGAGATGGAGGTGGTGGACAACCTCCTCCCATTTTTGCACACGTGACCGTGGGAGGCCGAAGCTCCTGAGGCGGCGTTGCTGGAGAGGAGGGGCGAGGGCAAGAGGGTGGCCCAGGATTTCGACCCACCGACCGAATTCATCGAGCGACGGTAGCTGTTGTTGGCCTGGCTGTAACTGGTGTCCACGGAGGCCGTGCTAGGGCGCCTGGTGCTCCTTCTCCCGCCGGTCAGGGTCTTATCGCCGTGATCGATCGAGGAAGATCGGAAGGCGCTGAGCGAGGGGCTCAAGGGCGACGCGTCCAGCTTCGAAGCCGAAGCTCGGGAGCTGGTTGAGACGGCAGAGCCCCTTCGGCCAGAAACGTAAATCTGGGGTTGGAAGCCTTGCCAAACGGAAGTGGGAGAAAGAGGTGACGATGGATCCAAGCTCGAGGGTGAGTAGACGTCAGAGCCCCTCACGCTTTGCGCACTACCTGGCCTGTCGGAAAGCCTGGGTGGACGGACGGGCGACCTCAACGAGCTAGCCCTATCGTCAAACTCGAAGGCTCCATCAGTGCCAGCCGTTCGAAGCTCTTCCATCCCTTCGTGCGTGCTGCGTTCGGGAAATTCGGCCGCTCCGGCTCCGAGTATGATTGGACCCTGTAGCCCACTGGCCCTTCGAGCCTGATCGAACGAAACATGCTCGATGACACTTGTCCTGCTCGAGGTCCTTGAGTGAGTAGCCGAGCCACGTATCCTCTGCGTGATAGACTCCCTGAGCGAGCGACCCGAGCTCTCAGTGCTTGTGGTTCTCACCCTCGCATGGCCGTTGGAAGCCATGGCGTACTTCAACGTTGTTGGGGAATGCAAGGCATCGATTCCGGATGGCTGGGTCCTGGCCCTATTCGGCGGCGAGGATGGGACGATCGACGGGGTGGAATCGTTCGCACTCAGCGTCGGAAACCTCGCCGAGGTGATGGCTTGCGGGGTCGAAAGCTGACTGTTGGAGGCAGTCGCCGAGCCCCCGTTGGCATCGATGATGTGGACATGATCCACCTGAATGTGTAGAGGAATGCTTCCGACGATCTGAACCTCTTCTGTCACAGGTTTGGGACCGCATGAATGGGGCATCCGGAACTCGTCGTTGCCAAAGTGAGGTGAAGCGCCGTAGCCGCTGTCGTGCTTGTCCTTGTCCCTTCTCCCCATCAGTTTCTTGAGCCCCGCAACCAGTCCACCGCCGGGAGATTTGATCGAAGTCTTCTTGGTCGAGCCCTTCCTCGACAGTGTGCTGACCCCTCGTTCGCTCCCTGGGGACTGGAGGAGGGAGGCGTTTGGCGAAACGGGGACGTTCGGATGCGGAGAGCCACCGTGCTGGTGCAGAAGTGACGGATCAAGAGGTTGAGACTTCGGTGAGACAGGGGCGCCTTGGTCAACCCAACCTTGCGGGCTCTGGGCGATGGGACAAAGGCTGTTGGCCGAGATCGACCGTTGGGTGGGGTAATTCGTCTCGTTCGAAGCCGAGCTGATGAGCAGACCACCATCTTCGATCGGGTCAAGAAGTTGAATCTGACTATTGATGGCGCTGCTCGAGCTGCCAGCGCTCAGCCTTTCGCTACCGGGCAAACTGGTCGTTTGATCCTGAACGCTAGCAGGGTCAAGGAGGGTCCCTTGAAGTCGCATGCTGAGCGCAGCTTCGGTCTCGGCCTCTAGCTCGACTTGGATGCCCTTGTCGTCCAGCGGCTTGAATCCGAAACTTGGCGCGGTGGGTGAGGTGGCGGGAGAAGATGAGTACCTGTTGAAGCTACTTCGGTTGCTTGTATCGCTCGGGCTACTCAGAGTGGGGGCGAAACCGAGGACAGAGCTCGAATTCGAGGTCGGCCTGATGACCAGAGGGGCAGAGGATGTGTTACCAGAGCCAGAAGCCGGCCGTCTGCTCTTTCTCGAGCTCTTGGACCTCGCGGGCATAAAATCGTCATTGGCGGAAGAGGAAGAGCTGGAAGACATGGTGGTGTTGGTGCTCGAGGTGGTCCTGGTCTGCCTCGCGGACAGTTGGTTGTCGCTCCTCGAGCTGCTCAGGTGCCTCATCGAGATCGCACCTGAAGCCTTTGCAAAGCTGACCTCGAGTGGGGTTAGGGTGTCGAAGCCTGTCGAAGAGTCGAGGTTGGGCGAGTCGCGAGCTACCTCCTCTAGGAAGGCTGCGTCGTTCTGAGTGATAGGAGCAAGAGCGAGGAGGGAGGAGGGAGGAGGGAGGAGGAAGAGGGAAAGGCACGGGTAAAAAAAGGGGTTTTTTTTTTTTTTTTTTTTTTTTTTGATGGAGTGGGGAGAGCAGTTGGGGAAGGAAGTATGGAAA
Organism: Violaceomyces palustris; assembly: GCA_003144235.1. Lineage (NCBI taxonomy): Eukaryota > Fungi > Basidiomycota > Ustilaginomycetes > Violaceomycetales > Violaceomycetaceae > Violaceomyces > Violaceomyces palustris. The sequence goes on along the minus strand of KZ820089.1, from coordinate 19,389 downwards.
GAAACAAGGATAGATGGGGAAGGGATTTTTGGGAGGAGGTTGGTTGGTAGGTCAGTGCCAATTTTTGGATGATTTTCCGAGGCGTGGTTGAAAGCAGGGTCGAGGGTCGAGGGCGACGGGTTGATGTTGGAATGATTTTAATTTTAATTTTTTTTTTCGAAAGTTGAAGAATTAGGAACGGAAAGAGAGGATGGTGACGAAGACGAAGATGATCAAGAGGGATGCAAAGAGAGGGAGATAGAAAGAAGGAGGAAGAGACGGGAAAGGGGAGAAAGGCTCAGCAAAAAAGAGCAAGAGGAGACGAGATGATTCTGATCTCGTTCCTACTTCCTGCATCCACAACTCGAGCATCGAGTCGACACGAAGAGCAGCCTGGTTCTGCAGAGGTCGAATCCCGATTGTTAGGCTTCACCTTCTCTGACTCGTCCTCCATGGCCTCGTCCAAGTTCGAGAACTAGCCCTTTTCCCAGCCAAGCATGCACGCATCTACAGCAGATGCTGTACAGGCATACATAAATGTGCATCGTACAGCAGCAACACGCAGGGTTAAGAGCGAGCCTGAGTTTAACCACGCCCTACTCCCCTCCAATCAAGAGGTCTCTTTGAGCTGGTACCAGGCCCTGAAGGTTGGCGGCAGATTTTTTCTTGACTCTGGCTCCACCTAGAGCGCAAGGTCTGTACGATGTGCGTCGATCACCCCTGATGGCCCGCTCGAATTGTTGAGGTGAAAGATGAAAATAAATAAAAAAATAAAAAAAGGAAAAAGGAAAAGGGAGATAAAGGGAAAGAAAGAAAAGAAAGGTGCATGCGAATGATGAAGGTGCAGAAAGTGGGGGAGGGAGGGGGAACGAGAGAAATGAAAAGGGACATCTCTGGCCGGCGCCTCGCCCTCTGCACCGATCCCCGTCCAAACAGCACCAAGACAAGAAGCCTAGAGCTAGAGCAAGAACAAGAACAAGAACAAGAACAAGAACTAGAACAGGAACAGGAACAAGAGCGACTCACTTTGTCCCACATACCAGGGTCGACATTGTCCCTGAACTGCATGCTCGTGATCCTTTGCTTGAAACTCCCCCATCTTTTGGCGCTCTGGCTGGGCGAAGCCTGATGGTCCACATCGGCGGCTTTCATGGTCTCCAACAACTGGCTCTTGGCCCCCCCTCGACTTCGCTCCGAGGGGTTGGCGGTGTCCAGGTCTGGTAAGTGAATGGGATAGGATGCTGATGATTTCCTGCTGCCTTGAGAGTGATAGCCAAGCGGATGAACGACTGAGTAGGAGACCTGAAGCTGCAAGTGGGAATCAAGGGCGCGCGATGAGCGATCGATGCTTTGCAAAACGAGCTACCGAGAGGGCAGGTGGGTCGGCTTGGTTGGATGTCGAAAGAAAGATGGTCGATCGAGCGATGGATGTCGTACGTATGTGTGTATGCACCGTGCGTCAGCAATGAAGGTGCGATTCGGAAAAGGTGGGCTTGCTTGGGACTCTTGTTCTTTCCTCCCACTGATCAAAGAGGTCGTCGTGGGGATACTGTTGTGAATGCCACTTTTCGTGCCTGTCTTGGTAAGGAAATGCAACGTGCTGATGAGGGTAAGATGAGGGGATCAAAGTTCGAATGAAGGATGGAAGTAGGAGGAGGATGAGGGAGGAAAGAGAGAGTGTGAGAGGGAGAAGGGAGAGAGATTGGTGTTGAAAGGAGGGGATGAGGAGGGAGGATGGCTTGAGTGGTGGAGGGATCGATGGCAAGACGGGATGAGGGAACAAGGGAGATGGTTTGATCCGGGGGAGGAGGCGGTGTGGGTGGAGAGAAGGGGGGGGGGGATAGTGGGAGGGCGTGTGAGAGAGGGAGAGAGAGCGAAGCGAAACTCGTTGTTCTTGGTCGGAGGAGGAACGAGAGCGAATCCATCCATCGATTTCGAACCGACCCAATCTAATGGAGTCCTCTCCCATCTCGATTCATCTTGCCTCTCCTCAGCTCAGATTCCCCCCTCACTCTTTGGCTGGCTCGTACTTGGATACTCTCCCACGCTTCCCTCGGACCAACCTCCCAATGCCACACGGTTGAGAGACGAAGTCGATTCTGATTTTGAAGCGCTTAGAGCAAGAGAGAGAAGCTTGGTCGGGTAAGGCCTCTGGTGGGTTGCATGGAAGAATCCTCGATGCTGAGATCCTCTCTCGCCTTTCAGTTCGGCTTACACCGCCGTCCGGCCAAGGCAGGACTGACGGCCCAGGACTCGGTCGGAACGGCGAGTGAGGATCTCGGGTCGGTAGACACTCCAAGCTCAAGGGTGTGCGCGCGTGGTGGACCCCATTCCCCTGTCGAAGTGGGCAACAAGAGCGGGAACAGGAAGGAGTGCATCGCAATCTCTGGAGCCAACACCCATCTCTCCGCCCTCTTGCCCACCAACCATGATCGGGTTTTCTCTGAGCAGTCATTGGCGAGCGTGGACGGAAAGAAGTGTGAGAGACTGACAGAACAAAGAAAAAAAGGGGAGGGGATGTGAGAGATGAGAACCCAAACATGATTGGATCGATTGTCGTTATGCGATCGAGGGGTGGGGGCGAGGAGGTTGGTGGGGCTGGAAGGGGGTGTCTGAGTAGTGAAACGATTCTCAATGTGAGTGGGAATCTCGAAAAGAATCGCAGCGGGAGGACTGAGGACCAGAGGCGAATCGAATTCGATAACATTCAAAATGATACACAACGTTGCGAGTCTCCTACTTCCTTGCCGTCGATCCAAGAATGGGAGCGAGACCACAAAGGCGTGGACGTATAAAGGATGGTTCCATGCCAACATGCGAAAGCCATCACGTTTCGTTTCCTTGTTCCTAAATCGTGCGACCGGGCCAAGCGCCTCGAGTCAGACCCGCACGCATCCAGCCCCATCGCCCAAGTGTTCTTCAGTTCAATGAATCAGGGTGAGAATCCTATGGACCGTCACCATGTTGTCCTCCCATTCAACAGAAATGAGAAAAGGCCCATGAATCCACATTCCACAGTCATAGTGAAGGGGGACCCTTGGGAAAGGACCAAACCTCGTCAGGATCGCAATCACCATCGTTAAATGAAAAAAAGGATGGAGGGGTCCCAAGGAAAGAGTTCGAGTTCGCGCTGAACTTGGGGACTCAGAGATCGAATCCCACCCCAGTCACACCGTCACGAGTCCGGTCGGAGAAAAGTCCCCTATTTGGGGGTTTGGCTGCTGTGGTCTCACTTTCCAGACCTTTTCTTTATTCATTCATTCATTCATTATTATTCCCATTCGGACGATTCGGGCATTCCGAGAGTCACTCACACAGCACACTCACTCTGACTCGTACTCGACAGTGGTCCTCTTGCCCGCTTTCCCCCCCCCCATCTTTGCACAGACGAGACGGGTTGCGCACGTCCTCCCATTCCAAGGATGAGGCTCGCTCGACCTTCTTCTCCATTGGGGGGGGGGGGAGAGGATCCAAAGCGATCCGCAACTCGTTCAAAGAGCATTCACCCAGATGATTCGGAACACTTGACACTGTGACCAGTCGACCACCTTACCCTTACGATCGATCCGAGGGGAACATGAACGTTTGTGGAATTCTTCCTTTTCTCTCGCGCAGGAACAGGCAGGCAGAGCTTCGGTTTGAAAGAATAGTAATGAAATTTCGGTGACCTGCTGGTGGGTGGGCTCGTGGGGTCTTGCGTGACTCGTGAGTCTGGGCGTGACCCCTTAGTGGGGGGTTGAGTGAGACCAGGTACATAATATCATTATTACTATTCTCACATGGTTGTATCATGCGCGACCTCGGTCCCCAGATTGGATTCGCACTCGAATCCTGTCAGGACCCTCACCAACTCCTTCCAACCAACCAACCAACCAACCCACCCCAATTCACACTCGATTCTTGGCCACACACGTTCGAATTCTCTGGGCGCGCTTCGTTCGGTCACCTTCATCCCACCAGCCAACACACACACACACACACACACACACACACACACACACACACACGCGCGCGCGCGGCCGTGAAAAGGACACGGATTCCAACGTTTTCACGAGGCCTCCTCTCATGCCTCCTACTTTCCTTCCCTGCTGAGCTCCGGTCCAACTCTCACTCGGATTCTGCCGGGGAGAAGGGGGAAGGGGGGGAAAGCCCCCTTTCACGTTCTGCTGAATGATAAGGAAGCAGAGCTCTCGGGAAAGGCAAGAAACACGCGCGGACAGGGACGGGTCGAGGAGAGAGTGCGAGTGAGAGTGAGGGTGTGGGTGTGGGTGTTAGGTCACGGTCTTCTTCTCCTCGTACTCAGGTGTAACCGGCATTCAGAGGGTCAAGTGCGGAGACGAAGGTAGGACGAGCGGCGTTGATCATCCGCACATTCCAAGCATAGGTCGACCCGAGTTACCTCCCTCTTTTCGCTCAACAGGAGCGGAACTCGTTCCATCCATGTGTGTTCACGATCACCGAACTGGCCTCGGTCCATTCCGCCAGGTTTACTTCCCACCAGGTCGCCTTTTCCTTGTTCGGCGTCTCACCTCTGTGCCTTTTTTTCTCCTTTCTGGGGGGTTCACCGAAGGGTGAAGGCATCGCAGAACCACGCGGATCGATTCGTCCTCAGTCCGCGATGGCGTTGGGAATGGCAAGGAAATCATCTACCTCGGTTTCGAATTGGTGATGTCCAAGGATGCATCCTAGCCCCTCCTGAACTAGTTGTAGGAACCAGCCCGGGAATCGACCCCCTATCCAGCTCCAGTGAGTAGCGAGTCAAGGATTCCATCCCGATCCAAGGTAAGAGTCACCGTGTGGGTCTTGCATCCTGCCGATCTTCTTATTCATCATCCCATGTTTCGCTCGTTTTCATCGTCGATCTACGTGTGTAGCCTGTGGGTGGGTCACCGTCTTTTGATCTTCTTGTTCTTTCTTTCGTCTTTGTTTTCGTTTTTGCGTTTCATTATTTATCTATTTTTATGACTACTTTTTGGGTCGGGAAGGGGTGGGGGAGAAGCGGAGGTGGAAATCGCGTTCCTTGGTACCCAGCATTCCACTCCCAACGGCCATCGTTTTGGCTCTCTCTCCGTGCCATCCTTCCCCTTCCTCCTCCGTTGTTAGTCATCCCAGATCCCAAGATGACTTTTGCTCTTAGGCACCTCACCGTCCTACCGTCGTCGATAGAATCGCTCTCCACCTCGTCTCGTCTCGTCTCGTCTCGTCTCGCCACGCCTCTCCTCATCTTACCCTCCCCGCGGGGCGGCTCACACCCTTTGTTCCCTCATTTCGGAGAGGTGCAAAGAAAAACCCCTTCGGACCGACCCCATCGTTTGTTGTTCGGTGGAACAGAGTGTGGGGCTGACTGGCCCATGTTTTTTCCACGACTTTCCGAGGCGGATTCGACTGATCACGAGACGAAGGGTACGCTGCGACCATGCCCACATACGGGGTTGCTTGTCGTACATGCGTGCGTGTGTGTGCGAGAGAGAGAGAGAGAGAAGGGAGGAGAGGGAGAGAAGGGAAGGTTCGGATGATCTTGGCCGAATTGGGGTTCCTCCACGCGCACGCAGCCTTCCCCCGTCTTGCTTGTAGAGGCGAGCCCACCCACTGCACTCTACCTGAGTCAGGCACGCGTCCATGGGATTCTCCCAAATGGTTGCCTTCCCGTCCATCAATCTCCGAAGAATGATGGTAGCAGATCCAGATCGACTTTCCTCCCCATCCAAAGTCCGTACACAAGGGGGGGGGGGGGGAGGGAAGGGGGCTTGGACCACCCTACCTTGCCAGAAGAAGAAGGAAAAGGAAAGAGACGAGGCTCTGTTCGAATCCCGCTTCTTTGGGCTACACGCACGATCGACCCAGCTCATTGCGTGTCGTATCTACTGATTCTTTCTGTCTGGCTTTACACCCTCACGGCGGCAATCTTTTCATTTCCCATGTTTGCTGTTTTCTTCTTCTTCTTCTTCGTTCTCAAGCATCTCCTCCCCCCAAGCTGAGAGAGACCCACCGCACAAACACTTAGGAGCAAGGCGGTGGGGAATCTCCAACGTCGGAAATGGTTCCAAGAGGTGCCCCTCTTGCAGCAAGGGGAAAGAAAGAAGGAGTGCGCGTGTGTGTGTGTGCGAGAGAGAGGGAGGGAGAGGGAGGGAGAGGGAGGGAGAGGGAGGGAGAGGGAGGGAGAGGGAGGGAGAGAGAGGGATTCGAGTCCTAAACTTCTTCTCACCCTCGAGGCACCTTCCCTCCAACCTCCCCTTTCCTCCTTTACGGTGTCTGTCCTGACCAAGTTCGGAATGCAGCATGTTGGCTCAAAGGCAACTGCCGGACAATGCGGAGGAGGAAGGCGGGGGGGGGGAAGGGAGTGGGAGATCTCCTGTTCCGAAAGAATCGACTATTCGAGAGTCAAAATGTGCATAAATCTCCTCATCTCCCAATGACTGTACATATTGACAATCTTGTGAGTGAAATGCATCAACAAATGGCCGTTTGGTCTAATTGGTTAGGATTCTCGTCTACGAGTTTGGATCTTTACGATCCACAAGGAAACGAGCGGTTCTGGGTTCGAGTCCCAGGATGGTCATTCATTTTTTTCCTATTTTTTTTTTTTCAAAAACTCTCCTTTTTGTTTCCCGCTTCAGTAAAGCACCCGTTTCGAGGGACTTTTTCTGGGCGATTACCCTCGTGATCTAGCCCCTCTTGCTTCGGATTACCTCTGAAGGCTCCAGACTAGAGAACATGTAAAGGTTAGGTATGAAAAAAAGGTGGACGACCCTCCACATCATAACGAAATGCGCTGCCTCACGTGATCAACCGAAACAGGGAGGAAGCGGGTTGATCATTTATCCGGTCTATTCGGGAACTGGGACATCCATGATCCGCTTGGCTCTAACCAAGGAAAGGTCGCAAGGGAGGAAAAACGTTTATCTCTATATCTTGACAATTTTTGTTTTGTTTTTCCACCTCCTGTGTTTCTCTCTTCCCCTCCCCCTGCCAACGGAAAGACACACAATCCCCTGGTTTGTGGGGTTGCGAATGGAAAGTATGCGAGGATCCCTCTCTCTCTCTCTCTCTCTCTCTCTCTCTCTCTTTGCTTTGTAGCGTGGTCTCCATTTTCTCCCCCCTCCATTCCCTCCCCGCTTTCTTTTTGGGGAGTGGGAGATTGGGCGGCAGAGCTAGGATGAGCTCGGGGTGGCACTGTGACACAGTTGTCATCATTCCGTACAAGAGTGTCTTCTCTCATTTTTGCTCATGCGGGGCGGGGGATGCTGAGACCCCCCCTCCTCTGTCTCTCTATCTATCGCTCCCACTATCCTCTCCTTACTCTCTTCTCCCCCCTAACCTACGAACTACCTTCCCCCCTCCATCTTTCAACGATCGTCTAGTCTCGTTCTCAACCTTACCTTTCTCCCCTTTCTTCGACATCGATCCAAACCGTACAAGCCACTGCCACCGAGATTCCAGCACATACAGAGCACCACCAGAAAGATCCACCTCGAGCAGGCAAAGTCCACTCCGTGTAGAACCTGATCTCGAGCACATCTTCTTGCAAAGACAGCTGAAGATCAACGCCAAGTTTAGAGGGACAGGAACAAGGGAAAAAGACACCACATCAAAGAAGAAACTACATCCGGCAAGACGACGACGACCATGCCTTCGACTTCCAGTAGGTCGCACCAGTACTCGATCTTCACCCACTCTGTGGGTTCGCACCTCGCCGGTCACTCGCTTCCCGACAAGCTCCGAGCGATCGCCAGGGCGGGATTCGACGGCGTGGAGATCTTCCAGGATGACCTGGACGCTTTTGCTAGTAGCGAAGAGTTCGAGAGCATCTACAAGGCGTCCACTCCACCCGACTCACCTCTGCAGCAGAACAGGCTTCTGAGCAGTGGCGCTTCTTCCTCCTCCTCTTCCTCCTCCTCTTCCTCTTCCTCGTCCTCATCCTCGCCCTCGCCCTCGACCGTCTCGCACGTTGCTTTGGAAGGTGCCCAAGGGGAGGAAGAGTTGGATTGCTTCAACGCCCACGGTCGTTGCAGCTCTCGAACGTTGAGGAGGGAGATCGCCGCTGCGGGTCACATCGCTGGTCTCTGTGGCAACCTGGGGCTCAAGATCTACAGCCTCCAACCTCTGCGCGACGTGGAAGGATGGGTGGATGAGAAGGAGAGGCAAGAAGCGCTCTCGAGGGCCAAGAGCAGGCTTCCGGTCATGAAGGCGCTCGGGACCGACCTCCTTCTGATCTGCTCCAACAACCAACCTAGCCCGAGAACGACGGGCGACGTGGAGAGGTTGGGTTGCGACCTGGCCGAGATCGCGGACGAGGCCTCCAAGTTCGGACCGGTCAACGTGGCCGTGGGCCCAGGAGGAGAGGTGGAGGGGAGGGTGATCAGGATCGGTTACGAGGCGCTCTCGTGGGGTGCGCACGTGGACGTCTGGAGTCAGGCATGGGAGGTGGTCAAGTCGGCTCGAAGAGACAACGTCGGGCTCATCCTCGACTCGTTCAACACGCTGGGCAGGGAGTACGCAGACCCTTGCTCTCCCACGGGGGTGATCGAGACGACCAAGGTCGGGGAGGAGGGGGAGGAGCGCAGCGCGTTGGAGACGGTACGAGCTTCGATCGAAAAGATCCAGGAGGTGGTGCCGGGAGAAAAGATCTTCTTCCTCCAGATCGGGGACGCCAGAAAACTCGAGAGACCTCTGGAACCCTCCCCCAACGCCAGGGAGCCCAGACCTGCCAGGATGATCTGGAGCAGGGGTAACAGGCTCTTCCCTTGCGAGAGGGAGCTGGGAGCGTTCATGCCGGTGACCGAGTTCGTCTCGACCGTCGTGAAACGAGCCGGGTACGAGGGACCTTGGAGCATCGAGGTCTTCAACGAGAGCCTCAACCGAAGCGAAGCGGAGGTGCCGGACCAACACGCTCTGAGGGCCATCGCCGGGCTGGACAGGTTGTCGGAGGAGATTTAGTCCAGGTGCTATCCAACCATCCATCCAACCATCCATCCAACCATCCATCCAACCATCCATCCAACCATCCATCCAACCATCCATCCATCCATCTATCCATCCATCCACCCATCCACCCATCCACCCATCCATGCGTGTATGCATCCGTCCGTCCGTCCATCTGTATCCTTTCCTTGCCACGCTTGGATGAAGGTGGAGGAGGGCAGATTATGTAATCTGGCAGGATGGCCGGGGTGGAGGTGTGGGCGGTGGGGGGATCCGGAAGTGGAAACCTTGTGAATACAATTCGATATTATTCGGATAGGAGGAGAGAACCGTGTGAAGTGGAGATTCGAGAGGGTCCCTTGGAGATTCTAATACAAATCAGAACCGTCTGTCTAGACTCTAGACCCTACTCAGATAGGTTGAGGGTCAGGACTCAGACTGTACGTAGAGTGTAAAGGCATGGAGGTTTGGGTGCGCAACACATGTACGGGCGAGTTAGATCACGGTTAGGAATCATGGATCGTGAATTCGAATACTCGCATCAGGTTGTATACGTGTACAGCCTCAATGCGATACAACTTGCGAGTCCCATCGGACGGCTGAATTCGAAACTCGCAGGCATCGAGTACGATTACCACTCACTAACTCGAATGAATCGTCATTCGTCTCTCGTACGGTCGATGAGAGCCACTTGGCCTGCACAGTCCAAGTATCCACAGACTCGTGGACTTGACCTGACTTGCCACCATCGTGGCTCAGGCTCACGCTCGGTCTCTCATCTCTCCTATCTCTGCTTCCCTCTCTCCCTGTCTCATCCTCTTCCTCCCCCTCACACCCCCTCGCCGTCGTCATCCCGTCAGGCTTTTTTCTTCCCTTTTCCTTTTGGTCGCTCCATCCCCATCCAGCCGGGTTTCCCTTTTGCCTCATCGCGCCCTCATCCAACCAAGCATACACAGACACTAGATCCATCCTCCCTCCGAGGCCCTTTCGCCCTTCCCCCTCCCCCTTCCCGTAGCCGATCGTTTGCAAGCGGAGCAGGACCTGTAAAGAAAGAAAAGGAGCCACCTCACCATGGCCATCTCGAAGAAAGCCGGCGCCAAAAGGGCGGCCGGTGCAAAGGCACCTCCACCTTCCAAAAAGGGTTCCTCCACCGCCACAACGAAAGGTGGCGTGGCAAAGGCGGATTGGAGAGAAGGCTTCAAGAAACCTCAGGTGGGCGTCTCGGACATGACGCTCCTCTCCAAGGTCTCCAACGAGGCCGTCAACGAAAACTTGCAAAAGAGGTTTCAGAATGCGGAGATCTATGTACGTACAGTACATACGTCCCCTCTCTCGCTTCCCTTGTCCTTCCGCCCTCTGTCTCTCTCTCTTCACCTTTGCACCTGCCAAAGACTAATCCTCACCCCTTCATTCCCCAACTTTCCTCCCTCGGCTATCCGATCGCCAGACCTACATCGGGAACGTCCTCATCTCGGTCAACCCGTTCCGAGATCTTGGCATCTACACGCAAGAGATCCTCAGCTCGTACAGGGGGAAGAACAGGCTCGAGATGGCGCCGCACGTGTACGCCATCGCCGAGGGAGCGTACTACAACATGATCGCATACAAGGAGAACCAGTGTGTCATCATTTCGGGAGAGTCGGGCGCAGGAAAGACCGAGGCGGCCAAGAGGATCATGCAGTACATCGCCGCCGTCAGTGGCGAGGGGAGCAGCGGCATCCAAGACATCAAGGACATGGTGCTGGCGACCAACCCACTCCTCGAGAGCTTCGGTTGCGCCAAGACGCTGAGGAACAACAACAGCTCGAGGCACGGCAAATACCTCGAGATCATGTTCAACGCGCAGGGAGAGCCAATCGGAGCCAACATCACCAACTACCTCCTCGAAAAGGGCAGGGTCGTCCAGCAGATCCGCGACGAGAGGAACTTTCACATCTTCTACCAATTCACCAAGGCCGCCACCTCGGCGCACCGTGACAACTACGGCGTCCAAGGTCCCGAGGCGTACGCTTACACCGCCAACAGCCAGTGCCTCGAGGTGCCGGGGATCGACGACCACAGCGACTTCGCCGAGACGATCAAGGCCATGACCACCATCGGCCTCACCGCCGACGAGCAGGACAACATCTTCCGAATGATCGCCGCCATTCTTTGGCTCGGCAACGTCCAATTCGTCGAGAACCAGGAGGGCAACGCCCAGATCGCCGATCCGGGCGTCCCCGACTTTGTCGCCTACCTGTTGGAGGTGGATTCCGCCGCCGTCACCAAGGCGCTAACCCAGCGCATCATGGAGACCCAGAGGGGCGGCAGGAGGGGTTCCGTCTACGAGGTCCCTCTCAACCCCGCCCAGGCCGCTTCGGTGCGGGACGCGCTCGCCAAGGCGATCTACAACAACATGTTCGACTGGATCGTCGAAAGGATCAACAAGTCGATGAATCCGCGCTCAGCCCACGCCAACATCATCGGCGTGCTCGACATCTACGGCTTTGAAATCTTCGAGAACAACTCGTTCGAGCAGCTCTGCATCAACTACGTCAACGAAAAGCTGCAGCAGATCTTCATCGAGCTCACCTTGAAGAAGGAGCAGGAGGAGTACGCCTACGAGCAGATCAAGTGGACGCCGATCAACTACTTCAACAACAAGATCGTCTGCGACTTGATCGAGGAGAAGAGGCCGCCGGGTATCTTCTCGGCCTTGAACGATGCCTGCGCCACAGCCCACGCCGATCCCACCGCCGCCGACAACTCCTTCATCCAGAGGACTGGCATGCTCTCCTCCAACCCCCACTTTGACTCCCGAGGCACAAAGTTCCTCGTCAAGCATTACGCCGGAGACGTCATGTACAACGTCCAGGGAATGACGGACAAGAACAAGGACGCGCTCCTCAAGGATATCCTCGACCTGGTCGATTCCTCGGCGAACGGCTTCCTGCAGGCCCTCTTCCCGGACCGGCCCGATCCCAACAGCAAGAAGAGGCCACCCACAGCCGGGGACAGGATCAAGGCGAGCGCCAACGCCCTCGTCGACAACCTCATGAAGGCGCAGCCGTCCTACATCCGCACCATCAAACCCAACCAGAACAAGTCGCCGACCGAGTACGACACCCAGGCCATCCTCCACCAGATCAAGTACCTCGGTCTGCAGGAGAATATCCGCGTCCGACGCGCCGGCTTCGCCTACAGGAACACGTTCGAGAAGATGGTCGAGAGATTCTACCTTCTCTCGCCCAACACCTCATACGCCGGCGAGTACACTTGGCAGGGGGACGCACGAAGCGGCTGCGAGCGCATCCTGATCGACACCGGCATCGCCAGGGAAGAGTGGCAGCTAGGCGTGACGAAGGCTTTCATCAAGAACCCGGAGACGCTCTTCGCCCTCGAGACCATGCGGGATAGGTACTGGCACAACATGGCGATGAGGATCCAGCGCGCTTACAGGAACTACCTCAGGTACAAAGAGGAGTGCGCGAGGCGAATCCAGAGGATGTGGAAGAACAACAAGGAGGGCTTGGCCTACATCCAGCTCAGGGATTACGGTCACCAGGTCCTGGCGGGTCGAAAGGAGAGGAGGAGGTACAGCCTGCTCAGCATGAGGAGATTCATGGGCGACTACCTCGACGTCGGTGGCGGCAGCGCCGAGGGTCAGATGCTGAGGCGAGCGTCAGGCATGGGCAGCAACGAGCAGGTCGCCTTCAGCGCGCGTGCTCAGCTGCTGATCTCCAAGCTCGGCCGATCGAGCAAGCCAAGTCCGAGGTTCTTGGTCCTGACAGACAAGGCGCTCTACTTTGTCGTGACGCAGATGGTCAACAAGCAGGTCCAGACGACGTGCGAAAGGAAGATCAATCTCGGATCCATCTCCTCGGTCGGACTCTCGGCGCTTCGCGATGACTGGATCATCTTGAACGTCAACAATTCGGAGGAGCCAGACCCCGTCTTCCACTGTTACTTCAAGACCGAGCTCATCACCCACCTGCTGCAGAGGACCAGCGGCGGGATCAACGTCATCATCTCCAACCAGCTCGAGTACTCGAAGAAGAAGGACAAGAAGGCGCACATCACATTCAAAAAGGATGAGACCATTCGGAAGGACGACGTCTACAAGAGCTCGACCGTCTCCGTGCCGAGCGGAGAACCGCCCAACAGCCAGTCCAGGCCTCCAGCCAAGAAGAAACCGGGCGTCGTCAGGCCGATCACATCTGGCAAGCTTCTGAGGGCTGGAGGGCCTTCCAATCCAAACAACAAGCCCAAACCCAGGGCCATCCCGCGACCTACACCAACTCCGGCCAAACTCCCAGGAAGCAACCAAGCGGCTCCAGCAGCATCCACTCCGGCCCTCGGCGGAGCTAGAGCGAGCACAACTCCCACTGCTTCCAAAAGGGCATCCGGTGCCCCGCCGCCCCCTCCGCCGCCCCCTCCTCCTGCAGCGGAGCCAGAGACTCCAAAGTACAAGGCTCTCTACGCCTTCCAGAGCTCTGCTGAGGGTGAGATGGCGTTGGAGAAGGACGACATCGTCGAGGTGACCCAGAAAGACGAGAATGGTGAGTCGTCCTAGATCCCTTCCGATTCCCGATGGATGCCTTGGTTTCCTTTGAAGCTGACCTTTTCCTTTTTTTTTCTCCTCCTCGTCGACATCTGACCCACTCTGACCGAACGACACAGGCTCAGGATGGTGGTTGGTGAAGAAGGGTAACGCCGAGGGATGGGCTCCATCGAATTACCTCGAGCTCGTGCCACAGGCTCCACCAAAGCCGAGGTCAGCCCCAGCCTTGCCTCCTCCTGCCAAGAGAGCTCCACCGGCTGCACCTTCTGCCACGTCGTCCGGGAACAACTCTGGCACGAGCACTCCAAAGTACGGCGCTGTCTCCTCCACCAACGGTGGTGGGGCGGCGAGTGGAGGATTCGGGGCTCCAGCACCGAAACCCAAGCCGGTCGTCGCCGCGAAACCTTCAGAGAGGCCAACGTCGATCTCGGCTGAAGCTTCAGCCGCTCCTGTCGCCGTCATGCCCGGTATGGGAGCGCCAGGGGGCTTCGCCGCCGTGCTAGCCAAGAAGAAGGCCGAGGCCGCCGCCGCCGCCGCCGCAGCAGCCGGCGGATCCGGAGCGATTGCGAATGCGACGGCGGGCTCACCAGGGGCAGGTGCCAGGTTACCACCCCAGATAGGAGCTAAACCCGGCAAACCGCCTGTGGCGCCAAAGCCCGGCGCCGGCGCCAACGGCAGGGCCGTCCCCCCTCCACCACCCAGGAGGTAAGTTGCGACGGAAGATGGGTGGTTTGGGGGGGGGGTTTTTAAGCTCCATACTCCCTTTCCCTTCGCCCATCTCAAATGGCCCATCCAACCTTGTTTGGCAGCTTAGCCGAAAGGAGAAGGGCAACGGTAGAGATGGAAGAAAAAAGAAGTGTATTCGCGAACCCTCCAACTCCCCCCCCCAAAAAAAAAAAAAAAAGATTGAAGCATCTTAACAGATGGGAAGAAGGGAAATCGTATGGAGTAGAAATGGGGGATGAAGCGGCGGACGATTGTCAAGTCCTCGAGACCTTTTCCCTTTTGCTCCTTCCTTCCAAAGCCTTGAGGTAGAAGGGGAGGTTGAATTATTTATTTTGGGGGGGGGGAGGGAAAAAAATAATGACCATCCTGGGACTCGAACCCAGAACCGCTCGTTTCCTCCTGGACCGCGGAGATCCAGACTCGTAGACGAGAATCCTAACCAATTAGACCAAACGGCCACTTGTTGTTACTTCCCTTCTTCGGATTGTAATAATGAGTTGTTGGATGACGCGTCCCATCCCGTCTCCTCTGAGCCCCCCCCCCGCGCAAAAAAACAACCCTCCTTCCATCCCCTCTCTCGCTCCCAAAGCCAAGACTGAGAGGGAGGGCGAAAGAAGAGGGGGTGCAGGAGATTGGCCAGGATCCCCAAAAGGTTCTTGGGAACCTCCATCCGCCTTTCCTCCTGGTGGTCACACCAGTGGAGTAGGGGAGCGAAGGTTGGGTGGGGGAGGGGAAGAAAAGTCAGACTTGACACGCTGCGACGATTCCGAGATCGCTTGCCCCCCCCCCCCCCCCCCCCCCCCCCCCCCCACCCTTTTTTCTAGTCCGAGAACGAAGAGGTTGAGGTGGGGAAGGCTTGGAAAACGAGAAAAGAAAGGGAAGGAAGGAAGTTGGTCGAAGTGGGGGGGGAAAAAAAGTAATGACCATCCTGGGACTCGAACCCAGAACCGCTCGTTTCCTTGTGGATCGCGAAGATCCAGGCTCGTAGACGAGAATCCTAACCAATTAGACCAAACGGCCATTTCTTGGTCACCCCTCAAAAAGGTGTGAATATCAAGACAAAAGTGGAATCCGAGCCAAGGTCGGGATTCAAAAATTCACAAGATGTTAAATTAAAATAGACCGAGTGGCATCCCCCATCCCTTCAAACCCCCCTCGACACCCTCAGGCGAACAAGGGGAGGGAAACAACCTCGCCTCCTTGCGTTGGGAGAAGAAAGGTGTTGGCCGGTCGACTTGAGTTGTTTTTTTTTTTTTTTGTTTTTTGTTTTTTGTTTTTTGTTTTTTTTTTTTTTAAAAAAAAAAGTTTCATTTCTTTAGTTGCATTGCGAAGGAATGAAGAGTTGTATGTACTTTGGAACCGGATGGGTCTTCGGGAGGGCAGTGAATGAAAGGGAAGGAAGAGGAAAAGGGAGGAAGGGAAGGCACTGGGAAGAGGAAAGGGGTGGAGGGGGGAGAAAGGAATGTGCTTGTTCGGGTTTGAGTGTGAGATGAATCCTACTTTACTCTCGACTCATCTGGAGAAATCGCGTGGAGTTCGCATGGTGCTGGAGCGTTGGATGATTGGGCATGCACGGAGCACACGTGGAGGATTGACATGTTTGTTGAAAAGGAGCTCACAAGGGGGAAGAAAGGAAAGGGAAGAGAGGAAGGTGAAGAGCAAGTAGGGGTAGAGGGGGGGGGGGGGGGGGGGAAAAAAGGGCGCAAGGTGTTGGGAGTTGGGAGGAAAAAGAGATGCAGACTGTCCCAGTTTGCCATATCCCGGTATGGTCAGCCGAGATCGAGCCCAAAGAAACCCTGTCTAGTTTGTTCTCCCCCTCTCTCTCTCCGATTTCCCTCAAGCATCCCTCATCCGAACATCACCCTGCTGATCTCTCGAGGCCGTGGGCGAGGCCTCCCGGCCTTGTCGGGCTTGAGGGTCGCTCGATTGCTTTGGGTAAGGATCAGGGGTCACGGAGGCTTGCCCCGCTCCGCTTCCGTAAGCCAAGAGCTGATCCGCGTACCTCTGCATCTCTTCCAAGGGAATCGTGAGTCTAAAGTCGTTCAGCAAAAGGAATTGCAACTCCAACTGGTTGAGCTCGTGGACTGGCAGACCTCCGACCTGGTGAAAAGGAGGCGTTGAAACACGAGTGGGTGAGAGCGATCGTCAGCTGCGGTTGGATCCGGGTCAATTCATAGAGGATGGAGGAGCGCACCGCACCGGCTTACCTTGGCATATCTCGAATTTGTGTAGAAGACGTCGCTGAAAAATTTGCTGGCAACCGTCACCCCAGCGATCACGAGCCGATGCACGTTGTAGCTGTCTATGGCGAAGCCTTTGATTCCCGGATGGATATGTTCACGGCCCTTGGCCACCAACGAGGAGGAAGAGGTGCCGTCCTGGTGAGCTCCATCTTCGCAGGATGCAGCGAGTTGCGCTGCTCGCGGGAGCCCGGCGGCTTCGCCGGCCAGGGACCCGTCGTTGGAGCCTGGCGCTGCGCCCAAGCCCATTCGGCTCATCCGGTCAAAGTAGACGAGGAGACTGAGGAAGACCTCGTTGGTTGTGGGGCAGTACTTGAGAATCCTCAAGAGATACGACTCGATGCTGATGCTCGGAACGTTCCTTGCGTGAAAGCAAAGCGTACTGGAAGGGATCGAGAGGGCACCGAGGGCTGCGGTGGTGATGGAGGAGCGCCTTTGATCGTCAAACGAGAGATGGGAGGGAGGGTTGGCAGCCATTGAGGAATCTGCAACGTTTTCTTCTTGGGGTTTGATTGACGGTTCACCGCTGGCTCCTCGTCCACCCGCTGAATCGTCCTCTCTCGACTCTCTGGCATCCGCAGGGGGACGTATGGCATCGGAGCCATCGCCAGACTCCTCCTGGTCCCTGCTTCGGCCACTTCCGGACCGCTTACCGCTCCTGCGGTTGGCGGTATCCTCCTTTTGCCCAGAGGAGGGCCTGAGCTCGTCATTCGCGGTGGCGATCTGATGCAGAAGGGTTGCTAGGACCTTGAGCAGGTCCTGTGGCGGGAAGGTGGCCAGGTCTAATCTAGGGGTCGGCGCTACGCGTGGTCCTTGGCTTTTCGACGGCGGCTCTTCCCGAGGTGGAGGCATGGAGCTCTCGTGTCCCGAGTAAGGATCCGGGGGGGCTGCCGTGGGCGCCGTCCAGACTTGTGACCGGGGAGCAGCGTTCGGCGCCGCATCCGAAGCTTGTTGAGGCGTCGGCGTCGTTCTATTACTGCCCTCTGCCACACTGGTCGAAGCTAAGCTCGATTCGCCGCTCGCAGCCCTGCCACAGCCAAGCCGCGATGGGATGGATGAGGCTTCTGCCCGCGGATCATACCCGTGGGATCTATTTTGTGGGTCGGAGGAAGCCTCCTGCTGCCACCGCGGGTAGCCGCCCTGGGCCTCCGGCTGGCCAGTAGGGTACCCCGGCGCTTTCCCACCATCGCCTTGCCTGGCTGCATCCGATGCTCTGGACCCTCCTGGACTGGTCCTCCTCGTTTTTGGAGCAGGTCCTCTGTTCCCTTCAGGGCTGGTGCTGTAGAAATGACTTGGAATGCCGTGCGCCGAACGATCGGGCATGGATTCGTCTCCCGACCCCGTGCTCCTGTGCATGGCTCCCATCCCTACCCCGGTTTCCCAGCGACCCGAAGAAGAAGAAGAAGAAGAGCCCCCCTCGTAGGTGGCCATGTTTTGGAACATGTATGCGCCCCCTCCAGCGTAGCGTTGTCGATGATGTTGGTACGGAGATGATGATGAATCAGCGTTGCTGCCGAGTGGTGATTGCCCCTGAGAGGAGTGTCGAGGCCCTTCTGGGGTCTTGATGGCAGGCGAGAGGTGATAGTTGCTGCTACCGCTGCCGGCGTGGTCTCCGATGGCCGGAGGACTCGTGTTTCCCGAAGAGGTGCAGGAGAGGGCCTGCCTGTTTGAGGAGGATGAGCTACAGTACGAACCGGAGGATGAAGACGACTGAGAGGACGAGGGTCCGGGTGGCGATGCGACAGATTGTGGACTGGTCGATAGCATGATCTGTTTATTGAGGACCCGGAAGAAGGGCGTTGGAAGTAGAGAGGCAACGGGTAGGGGCGCATCCGAGAGGCGCCAAAGGTGTGGCCGTCCGCATGTGTGAAGGATGGCAAGGCGGGAGGAGGATGAGAGGAATCGAGTGATGGATTTAAGTTGGATCAGTGCGAATGTGGATAAACGGGAAAAAGAGAGGCAGATGTATCAGATCCACGGACGATGGCAATCCAGGAACGAAAGACGAAAAGGAAGAAGAGGCCTGCGAGTCCCGATGACTCCAGTGTATGCCGCGAAATGCGAGCGAGGGACAACAGGCAGGCGACGACTCCGATCAGTCATCACCACTTACCTTGTGGGAAGGGCCAGGTTCGATGCAGTGAGCCGGATAGGAGCCCGAGCTGACTTTGCCTGGTACCCCTTGCGATTGCCAAAGTGAGCTTTGTGTTTCACCTCGTTTGCAGTCAAACGCTGCTAGGACTACTTTGCGGATGTGCGCGCGAAAGGAAGATCCCCTTGCGTTGAGCGCTCACTTTTCTTGGTGAAGAGGAGAAGGCCCGGCTCAAGAGGGTGATGCCGACTGGATGCAGCTCCTGTGCGGTGGGTGGTCACGGTCTGATGCTTGCGGGCCTGGTTCTTCCCCCAAGGTCAAGAAGCCGAGCGAAGATTTGGTTGGAGCAATGCCTGGGATGATGAGATGGGAGAAGGGATACCAAGTCCTCGTAAGGGGCAAGCTGCTGCGGAGGGTAGGTAGTTTGTGAGACTGCTCGACAGTTGGGAGCGCACTTGGGAGAAACCGAAGAGGAGATCGAGAGGAAGGATGAACAGGTAGGAAAAAGGACGATCCGAGAAGGTGAAGGAAATGATCTAGTGGTCGTGGGCCAGGAGAGGAGGAAGAGCCACTGTCGCCTGGGCAAGGTGTTGGGATATCGTTACGTTTGGTGGGATGCGACGCCAAAGGAAGAGATGGATGGCGATTGTGGATCTCTTCTGCCCAAGGGTTGAGGATGGGTGTGCAGGGATCAGCCTTAGAAGGATCTGTTCGCTAAGGACTTGTCTATGGATGGCCGTTTCCTTTGAGGGGTCACTCCCAAAATGGTGGTTGCTGAAAGGAAAAGGAGGAAAGATGTCGGATGATGCAGTGAAGAAGTTTTGGGTGGCGGAGGCGTGCGCGGTTCAGGGAAAGGGGGGGGGGGGGGGGGGGGGGGGGTTGGGGGATGA
>KZ820088.1:13623-23650 GCA_003144235.1 Violaceomyces palustris | reverse complement strand
GGGGGGGGGGGGGGGGGGGGGGGGGGGTCAACGAGAGAGGATGTCTTGGTTCGGATGAACAAGCGAAGGGGATGGGATGCGCGCCGCGCGCCACCATCATCTGATCCGCCCACCTTCAATCCTCCGCCTCCCTAAACTCGCCAAGATGTTGGGCGCCGAAACAGACCTTTCCACCGGAGAGATCCAGTTGGATCTCAACTGAAGCAAGCGATGGCGGAGGAGAGAGAGAGAAGATCTCACTTTCCATCTTGTCCCGCCCTTCTTTTCCTTCTTCACCTGACCACCTCGTCCCTTCCCGCCCGCCGAGGTAGCGTTCAGATTTTCAGTGGATCCGTCGAATCTCTACTCAAGTAGGAATCGTTCATCTTTCTTACATTGTCCTCTTCCTCGACTGTAGCGTGTCTCACAGGCAGAGAGTGTGAGAAGAAGGGGGGGGGGGGGTGGTTCCTCTTTGGAAGATCTTTTCCAGTGCAAGGTGGAAGGTTGAAAGATGGAGAGGAAATAGTAACCGAAACGTGGACGGCGGTTATTTATTTGTAATTCTAATTTTTAGCTCCATCTTCTGGTTCAGTTTCGAACCCACAACCCGTTTTCGATGTTCCTTTCCCCCCCCCTCCCCCTCCCTCTCTTTGCCATATCCCTTGCTCAACCTAGCGTCCAAAATCGCACCCTCTGACTCCCCCTCTGCCTTCCCGGGGCGGATGGGAGATCGAAACAGTTTTGTCATCACCCGCTTCTCTCCCTCTGTCTCTCTCTCTTCCTCCCTTCGTTCTCTTCTGCAATCCAGATGATCTTCGATTTCGGAATCGTCAGTTGTGGTCGCGCTCCTGGTCCCTGAGGGTGGGTGTTAATGGCGAGCGGGCCCGAGGCGTCTCGGGAAGCGAAAAAGTCTCACTAACTAGGGCTTTTTCTTTTTTGCCCCTCGCTCCCCCTCTGTTTTGGATTTTCTACACGGCGCGCGACGCGCGAAGGGAGCCTCCCGCCGCCGAAGGACCGTCTTTTTTACGGATATATCTGTTTCTGTCGGGAGAGAAACGAAAAGGGAAAAGAGGGAGAGACAAGAAACAAAAAAAAAAAAAAAACAAAACAAAACAAAACAGAAGCGAAAAAAAGACCCTTGGTGCCCTCCAACCTGCAACGCTTGGCACGTCAGATACGATCCCAACCTTCCTACAAAATCTCCTCTCTCTCTCTCTGTCTCTCTCTCCCTTTCCACCTCTAAGCGTGTATGCGTATGTTTTTTTTTCTTTCTTTTTCGAGAGGGCGATGAAAGTCATCGGGGAAAGGGGGTCTAAGGGCCTCTCGGCTGCGCACCTTCAAACTTCTCCTTTCCCTGTCTTATTTTTTTCCCTTTCTTTCTTTCTTTATTTGTTTACTCTCCCCGAGACACGAATGGGAAGCAGCCAAAGTCGATTCACTTGAAAGTCGAGTTTCGCCACTCTGGGAGGGAGGGAGGCTTCGGAACCGAGAGAGCGTCTCTCTCTCTCTCTCTCTCTCTCTCTCTCTCTCTCTCTCCCCCCTTCGCCCCCCCTTTCCTCTTCCCTACCCCTGCCTTCCCCTTCCCGTGGATGCCAAGGTTGGTCGAGAGCGCGCACGATAGGGTTCAATGACCTTCTTCCTCTCTCTTCCCCCCTTCAGTGCCAACCTTACCCACTCCCCTTAATTTTTCCCTTTCCCCCCCCTTTCCATCATTGTCGATGAACGTTGCTCCTCGATTCATCGATTCGATCCCTTCCACCCCTCCTCCCCCCCTTTTTTTTTCTGGGTTGGTCGTCACTATGGTTCACAGACGCTGAAGAGGTCGTGGCAACGTGTGACGATCCTAGTTGGATTCGAGAATGGCTTGCTTTTTTTTGGGTGAGTCTTACTTGCTCAATGACTAGTATACTCTGATGAGTCATTTGTGTTCCTCGTTTGGAAACGAAATCCCCCAACCCCCTTCCTTTGTCCTACTCCTGCTGCCTCTCCTGGATTTCATCACTAGGAATCTCGGGATCGATCTTGGCAACTTTACGGGGTTTCGTAAGAGGATGGGGGGGGGATTGGATGGAAACACCCTCTCCACCCCTCTACCGATCACCTTCATCACTTTCATCCGCTTGGGCTCATCGTTGTCATCAACATTGTCTTCCCTTGGTTGTCCATCCTCATTGGCTTCATTTACCCTTTCTCCCCTCCCTCCCCCCCCCCCCCCCTTTTCTGGATCCTCTTCTCCTTCCACCATTTCAGACCCAAGAAAAGGGAGTAGGAGAGGGGGAATTGGCTAAGGAAAGCGAGTGGGGGGGAAGGATGCCAGACACGAACGGGGGTGACTTATTCAATAGTGGTTTCAGGGTAGGAGCAAGCCGGGAGAGATTTTTGGGATCAGGACCGGAAAAATAAAAGTGGGGGGTTTGGAGGAGCAGGGAAGGACAAGTGGGACGAATCCGGATAAAGAAACAAGAGGAAGGGCGAGAAGGCAACGCACAGCAGGGTATGCACATTTTCTGGGGGGGGAGGGGGGCTCAACTTGTTCGGAGCATGCATACACATCGCGTACTAACGGCCGGAAAAGGGATTGAAGGACTTTTTGTTGCAACAGGCCAACCAACTCACCCTCACCCAAAAAGAAAGAAATAAAAATAAAATAAAATAAAATCCGCGAACGAGCTTCTCCATAATCTTCCTCGTTGATCGGTCTAGTGAGCAAGAAAAGAAAAGAAAAGAAAAAGGAAAAAAAAAAAAAAAAAAAAAGTTATTAGCTGCATGCCCATGTTATTTCTGCTCGTTTCGACGATGTGTCATTTTAGGGGAAAAGGAAGAAGGAGGATGCAAGAGGAAAGAGGAAGAAAAGAAATGGTGGCAAGGGAGTGATGAAAGAAGGGGATCCACCTGTGAGGGGGGAGGGAAGAGTGACCAGCGAGACAAAGGAGGTACGCATACGTTCGCGCTGACAGTTTCGACCATCCCTTTTCGACAACGTACAGAATGCACCACCAGCATTTACAGACTGTAGATACATAGATTGGTCGGCTACCTCTTTTCTTTTTTCCTTTCTTTTTTCTTTTCTTTCCTCTCCTTTCCTTTTCTTTGTTTCTTTCCCCCCTTTTTTTTTCTCTTTCTCTTTCTTTCAGCTCGTTTCCAATCACTTTGCAGAGGGATCGAAAAGGGGAGAGGGGAGACGCTTGGCCTTCCTCATTCGTTTTGCTGGAGGAGCAGAGGTTGGAGAAGAGAGAGGAGTCTGATTGATTTTTTTAATCCAACCCCGGTTCCTCCTTCAGCTTCATCCAAGCCCTCCCGTATGCTTTGCCATATGCCGCAAAAAAGCTAGTTGCAAGAGGCAGTGGAGCTGGGAGGATGGCAAGCACCTCGTTCTGAAAATATTGCCGGTTGGAAGCTCGATGACTGTCCACCTGATCCTTGGTAGCCTGCGACGAGTCTGGTTCCGGCATCTCCTCCGATCCGTAGAGATGCCAGTCGGAAAACGCTGGCCAACTCTCCAACTGAAGAAGGGCCTGGCAAAGAAAGGGAGAAAGGGAAAGAAAAAAAATCAAGCGAAATCAAAAGACAGGAGGAAAAGAAAAAGACGTTGGCGACAGCTTTGACCAAAACGAAAGCCCTCTGTGGCATCCAAAAGCTAAGGATCGACTTCGGTGCAGCCAAGGAGACCCAGGACGGGCGAGAAACTCGTAGATCGCAAGCCTGCTGCAAGCAGCCGATCCCTTTCTTCTTCTTCCTCTTCCAATCTATTCAACTTTATTTCGCAGTCCCGCCGAGCTGGATTCATCGTGAGGGCCTAGAGATGGATACTCTCGCTTCGTTCGATGCCCCTTCCTTCGATCGTCTTGGAAAAAGGGAGGGTGGGTGAGCGGGCGACGATCATCGCCAAAGATCGTCCGTCTCCTTTCCTCCCAAAGCAAAAACAAACACATAAATAAATCAATACAGAAGGGAGAGCAAGAGCAAGGGCAAGAGAGAGAAAGAGAGATGTGGGGGTGAGAGAGGGGGAAAGCGAGCTGCCAATAAAAGGTAAAAGAAATAAAATAAATTGAAAAAGCGATGAGATGATGAGGTTGCGAGTTGTTTGTTTCAAGCATTTTGTCCAACGGGTCGGTTTGCGGTCCGAAGGTTGAGGAGAGCTTGAACGGGTGCATGCGGAACGAGAGAGCCCCAGGAGACGAATGTGGCAACATGACGACCGGAACGGTTTTTTTTTTTTTTTGTTCCTTTTCTCTGCCAACAGATTAAATTGGTAGGTGGCAGCTGATCGCGAAACCTGTTTTACCATGGGGCTCTTTTTGGAAGGTGTAGGATTGGGGGTGGGGGGTAAGGGCAAGGTCGATTCCGTGCGTGCTTGCTCTCCCATTCGCACGTAGATGAAACGCAGGTGGCAGAGTCACCACAGGATGGTCTAGTGCCTAATCGAAGCGGTACCTTGGCCAAATTCACCAGAGGATGGATAGCTATCCTCGTTCCCTCCCTTCCCTTTTCTATCGAGTTGTCTTTTCTTCTCTCTAGTTTGCTTCCTCTCTTCCTCCCTCCTTCTCCTTTTTCACCCCCTTCTGTTCCACTCCGCTACAATCCATGGTTGTCGCAGCCCCACGGTTTCCTGAACCCCCCATTGGGCCCTCCACGCCTTTCCGACAGCCTTCCCTCCTTCCTAGCTTGCCCCTCCCCCCCTCAACTATCAACCTCCGTTGAAACAAACCCCCCTTTTCCCATTGATTCCCATCTTCCCTTCATGCGAATCGAGGGCGGGCAGCATGAACCGTTCCCCCTTAGCAGAACCCACTCTCATCGTGAGGGAATCGGTAGGGAAGAAGAGAGGAGAGAAATAGAGGGAGAGAAGGAAGCAAATGGTCGCATCCCAAACTCTGCGTCTTTCGACAGTTGGCATGTGAACGGATGTCGAGCGTAAAGGTTGGGGGATGAAACCGGGCTGCCCGATGCGAATAGCGACACTGGTCGAAACAGGCCTCCCAACACTGACCGAGGGTTAGTGGCGATGCGACGATCCATGTTCCCTCTGCATCTTCGGATACGACGCATGGGTTTTCATTTATTGATCGATTCGCTCCTCGAGGGAGTTGCCTTCGACTCACACTTGTGAATGTTGATACAATCACAATCCTGTATGCATATCCGCTCCACCCAGTAGAAGGAGAATTCCTAGGCTCTCTTTGGACTTTTCTCGTATACACATATATATACTTTATATATATTTTTTAATTTTGTTTTTGCTTGCTTCCCAGGCTTCGCCCTCTCCCTCCTCGTTGAATCGACGGAGGGTGTAAATGACCTCGCCTCAGCCTTGGTGAGCGGCGCCCGCCGCCCATGAGGAGGGGGAAAAAAGGGAAAGAAAGGCGAAAAAAAGCCGAGAAACACAAAAATGGGGAAAAAAAATCCTCCGATGCTTGAATTCGAATCTATCTACAATACATACGCGACATGAACTCCATGTTCTCGGAGATGACCCTCTCTTTCTCTTTTATCCTTACTACTTTTCGATTTCCTAATCCTGAGAGGACTCTGTTACCTCATCAATGCAACTCGTCTCTCGGGTCTGTAGAAAAGGGGGGGGGAAGGGTTTGGAAGTGGAGGAAGTAAGAGAAATACCAGCTAAAGAGGGACAACAAACCTGGAATGGATCACTTTGAAGTCTAGTCCAGATAAGCTTTTTACGTTGATCTTCCGGAGGGTACCGAGACTGAGGCGGTATTCCCCCCCCCCCCCACCCTTCTTCTTTGATTCTCTTTTTGTCGTTGGTCGATCGTGACTGTACGGGACGTCGCCTAGGTCCGAGATGACACGCAATCGTGACTGCTCTGGGAGGATAGTAAGGGAGGGGAAGGCAAGGAAGTACCCCTTCCCTATTCGAACCAAGAGGATTCGCCAAATGCTTTCCTCCCTACTCCCCCATTCGAACGCGGGCACGTTCTACACGATCGGATCGGTGAGAAGGAAACGCAGGTTTTCCACTCTACTCGAAAGGGGATCTGAATCTGGGTGCGAAATTCTAAGGCTAACTCGGCTTTCCTTCTCACTTCCGAGTTGCCAATGTCACCCAATCCTGTTCCAGCGCGATAGCCCTTCCCCTTTCCTTTTTTTTCCTTTTTTTTTTCTTTTTTTTTTCCGTATCTTTTCAAGAAACGAGGGAATGGGGCAGAGGAAAGATGGGTCAGGAGACATGAAGTTTGGGGGGATGGAGAGGTGGAGGAGGTGGAGGAGGGTGAAGGCTGGGGCTGGGACCGAGACTGTAAGTGAATCAGAGCGACCCGATCCTCCTGCGTTCGCGCTCGTCTTCCTTTCCTCTTTCGTCTCCGTGGCTGAAGGGATGATGGACTGATCTTGGCTCCCTTTCCCTCCAAGCAAGCGAACAGCTATTTGCTACCCACTTTGTCCATCGCGATTGCCTCAAACGTGAAAAGGGAGCAAAGAAGACCAAGCGGAGAGTGCCGAGTCGTCTGTCGCTTACGATCGCGATCCTATTCGAAATCGGGAAGTGGCCGCCTCTCAGGCAGACTCTTATTATGGTTTCAATTTCTTAGACTTAATCTCCATTATTAATCATTTTTTTTTCCCGAATGGACAGTACCCTTCCCCTCACGAACCTTCATCGCCCCTCTGGTCCAGCAGCAATCATGAATGATTTTCAAGCCTGAAGTTTACCCTTCAGAGCGCGGGCTGATCGACCTTGTCGCACTTTTGTTTCTTTAGAAAGAATCAAGGAAGGAGGTCAGGCAGGGTAAAAAAAAAAAAAGGCTGAAGGTGACAAGTTTTTTGACTAACGAGCTTACACTAGGGATGGAGATGGAGTTGTGAGTAACAAACATGGTACCCGTCGTGATGCGAAAACAGCCCATCGACGAAGGAGAAGAATGAGACATTAAAAAAATGTAGAAGTTCCATATAAGGTAAGAGATCAAGACTGATCACGGACGGGCCAAGTAGCAGAGGCAGAGCAGAGGAAGACGGAGGTGGGGCTGGCAAAGATGCAAGTCAAAATGAACTTGTCAAAAAAAAGAAGCCGCCCGCCAAGGTAATGCGAGTCCAAAGTCCAAACCGATCCTGGAATCAAAGCCCGTGGTGTTTGCTTCTGTTTCAGGCTCGTGTATCTGATTGTGTCTCTGCCCCTCTCTCTAGCTGGACGAGTCATGTGAGTGAGAGGAGTCCATCGGGGAGGCTCCCTTCCTCGTCACCCAGCTTGGATCAATCTATCATGATGAAAGACTAATGATGAAAAGACCAATGATGAAGCAGAACACGCGCGCATGCGAGCCACTCTACACGGTTCCCCAATCACGAAGCCAAGGTCGCGTCCCGTTCGGAATCACATGTGAATCGGGCAAGGTTTTGGCCAACCCACTCATCGAATTTAAAGGGAGAGAGAGAGAGAAGCGACTCTGGCGAACTTTCGAGTTTGAGCTAAAAAAGACGACTCTCCCTTGAAGGGAAGGCGGAAGGAGGGTATTCGAACCACTCGAAGGATCGAGGTCAAGGTCACAGCCACCAGAGGGGATCTTGAAAGAACCGTTTCCGCGAAATCTGACTTCCCTTTTCCTGTATTCTGGTGATCTTGCTGAGTCACCTGTTTTTAATGATCCTCTTATCCTATTCAAGCCGGTGTCCTTTCTTTCACTTTCCTTTCCTCTTTCTTCTTTTCCCTTTTCCACTTCGGCGCTCTGCCCACTCTTCTTATTCGAGGGTCAGAGAGAAGGGGAGGGGGAGAGAGAGAGAGAGAGAGACAGGAAGGAACAAGAGAATCATAAGAAATCAAGTGAAAGAAGTGGAAGCTTCATGTGATGGGTACTGCAGAAATGGGTGTTGGACGCGATCGTTTAATTCTACTAGCTCATTGGGATTGTATTCGACGCCAAGTGGTTTAGAGCACATGGCAGACGACTCTAGTTCCCCTTGGTAAGCGGTGTCTTAGGGTCCACCTCCACCTAATGATCACACATCTGTATTCGAAACCAAACCAAACCAACGCCATCCAACCTCCCCTTGTTCGGATTGGGGAGGGAGCTTTCCCCCCCTCCTCCATCATCTTTCCTTAATTTGCTTTCGCTTACTTTCCCATCACCTCTTTCCCTCGCCCGCCTGCGGATCCAGCACAGGGCTGAGTGGGAGGTGGCTTTCCGTCATGCTTGTCACATCCCTCCCCTTCCCCAATCACTGCCCCAACCCAATGCTCACACCACTTCCCGCAAGCTTGAGTGGGAAAAGCTACGTACTCGAAAAGTTCTTGCGACGCGAATTCATGAAACTGTTCGGTGTCATTCACAGAGATTGACCTTATCCAAATAGTACTAGTAATAATGAAAAAGATACGGACAGGGCGGTTTTCACGAACCGTAGCTTCAAGAGGGGAAGCGGGGAGGAGGATGCAATCTGAGAGGCCGAAAGCGGCTCGCCCAGTAGCCGGTGAGAAGCGCGAATCATGTCTCTGTGTGAGAGAACCCGATAGGTCCAATCGACGGTTGAACCTGATCCCCTCATCGAAACAGCCCATCCCCAAGGTGAAGGAGGTACGCCTACCCTCAGAAGGAGAGGTAGAAAGGTCATGGGAGCTTCTCGGGGCAGTAGCATTCGCTCGTCACGATGCAGCGTAGTGTCTCCGCAGGGGGGGGGGGGGGGGCAGTGGTTGGAGGGGAGACCGCCGGTGGAAATGACCAGAGAGATGACGAGCACCACACACTCACTACTGTGAGTGGGAGTGCGATGCTTAGCCGGATGAGACCTCGTTGGTCGTGTTTCGACGGTGGAAATCCAAATTATTATCTGATTCGAATCGTCTCATCCAAGCCTATCCCTCCCTTTGCTCCGGGGTCGTTGATTTCAATCTCCCTCATGAGACTTGGCAGAGTCGTAGTGGTCACCTCCCGACCACCTCGGTCCTATCCGGGCTAGGGGACCGGACCAACGGTGAGTGAGACGATCATCCTTGCGCGGAACGAGTTGGAGAGTGGGACGATCAGCTGCCGTGGTCTGAGTTCACACCTTAATAATAATGAAACCAGAGTTTCACGAAAAGGATGGGCAGCGCGCCGCCTCTGGGTGGCGAGTGGCAAGACCCCACAGGCCTCTCTCGACTGGATCGAATGGCTCCCATGCCGTACGTGCATTGCATGACCTTGTGCATAAGCTTGTTTGGTTTTGGACCGAAACACCCCTCCCAGCTCCAACAACCGTTGGTTGGCAGAGCAAGAGAGTCGCCTCAGGGTTCAGTTCCAGCCCTAATCCGGTAAAAAGTTGGTCGCATCGATGGGTTCCAACCCTCGATGGGTTTCGATCCAAAGCAAATAACAATCATGAGTCACATATGTACTTACATATCTACATATGAGGATCACCCAAGAAAAACAACCGAAGTGGTGAATAACAACGTCTCGAAAGAACCGGAAGAAATCCAACTGCGCACCCGTTTTGGTATCCCTCGCCTCCTCCCTCCCTTCCCTCTCCCCACCCCTGCGATCATGGCGATGGCAAAACTTACTGTAAGAACGAACGAGGTGACACCCGTTTACCCAACCATCCATCGACCCAGTTCCAGCCCACAAACGCCCTTTTATTCCCCTTCGAGTTTGACGGCGAGCTTGTTCACCACAACCGGCAAGTAGTCGTCTCACTATGATTCACCTTCCGCCTCGAGTGCTCACCCCCCACAAGGCTTGTCTCAAGCCAGCCAACCCCTGCCCCGTAGCCAAGCCTCCTCTTTTCGGTAGGGACGCCACCGCGGGATGGTTGGTGTGTAGGCGACCATCATAGAAAGATGAATTGTGTCAGTCGCGACTTCGCTCACCCTTCCCGACCCTCCTCACCCGTCCGGTTTGCCCACAGCCCAGGTGCAGCCAAACACCTTGCGATCCATCATGGCAACACCACGGTGTTCATTCAAAGTCGACATGAGCGATTTCAAGTCGAGTCGATTCGATTTAAGAACACGGGTATGTACTAAACATGAATGCCTGCACTCGGAAAAATACGATTCAAGAGAGCCCTCACCCGTAATTGCGAGCACCCAAAAAAAAAAAAAAAAAAAAAAAGA
>KZ820088.1:1386-12588 GCA_003144235.1 Violaceomyces palustris | reverse complement strand
CCCCCCCCCCCAACACCCCACGCCTTGGGAACCTCCATTGAACTGGGGTCTTGAACAGGGTCATTCACTCTTGCGCCTGCTCTTCGTTCGTTCGCCCGTCCCTCTCTCTCTCTCTCTTCGCAACCCCTCTTTTCACATTCGGGCTTTCCTCAATCCTTTTTCTTTTCTTTCCCTCGCTCTCTTCAACCTTGTTTCTTTTCTTTTTGTGCTATCGAATCCTCTTGCCTTTGAAAATCCGCTTCCCACGACTCTTTGAGATCACGTCTTAATCAGAACCTACACCGGGGGCGCCAGGCGTCGACTCACCATACCCAACCATCCGCGAAAGGAAGAGAAGAAGAAAGAGAGAGGGAGAGAGCCCACGGTCAAATAAAACCGCACCACACTGCCACGCAATCCCCTCCGGATCAGCCTTCCGAAAGTACCACTTCAACTCGCAGGCGCTCGGCCCTCTACCGATCCCGGTAACCTGTTGCCAACCCCCTTGTCCACGCTCAAAGGAAATAGCTCTTTTGCTGCTCCTCAAGTTCGAACCGGTGAGTCTTGGTCCCGATCCAAAACTCTAGTTCAGCTTTGGCCGCCCTTGTTCCAACCTCCTCGTTTCTTTGAGCCGAGGGGGCGAGACGGGATTGAGATGCATGTTGTGGGAAAAAAAATGAAGAGAGGAGGAAAGGAAGGAGAGAAGGAAAGGCAGAAAGCAAAATCCCCCCGGGCATTGAAGCCATAGCTTGGATCCTAATCTTACCCTTATCCTATTCCGGCGTTCAAACCAAAAGTGAAAAAAAGAGTGAACATAAAGGTTAAGAAATAAGAAGCAGAAGACATCGCCGAGGCCACTCTCGAACCTATCCGAAGACGAGGGTCGCTCCCAAGGGCTTGGAAAATTCGAACTAAGGTCGCCGCTCATTTGAATCTAGGACAGAGGCCAGAGAACCTTTCCTGGAGACTCTGGCACCTCCGCAAGCCAAAGGTCGAAAGGTCACCAAGCAATACGGGCGCAAAGCTCGACGCAATGGATTCAGGCGCATTCTCAAGGAACCAAGCAGCGGACAGAGAAAAGCTCAGAGCATTAGCTCTTGCCAAATTGCAGGCGAGGCTCAGAAGGCAGCAGAATTTCAACGGCATGCAGGTGAGTGGCATATGTGCGATACCATCCCAACCTTCAGTAGAAGCTCTCTCTGAATGATGAAAGAAGGACCCCCCCCTCTGCGCTTCCTTTGTTTCTTCCCCCATCCTTTCTTTGATGTATTCTCATCTTTCTCACGTCGGCTTTTTCCGACCTATCTTCTCTGCCTTTTGAAAACTTCAACCCAACTTTGTGCAACAGTCCCTCCTCTCCATGGACCCGACGGCAGGATTTGGGCAACCGAGCTTTAAAAGGCAGCTTGAAGACGTCGGTCACGAAGCTCCGAGGACCCTACCTTCGCAGGAGCAGGACTCCCGTCCCGGGTCGAGCAGCAGCTTCAAGTCCATCTCGACGAACTCGCTTGGGAATCCGAGCCAAAGCATCCATTCGATGCCTCCAAGGTCCCAAGACCAATCTTTCCAAGTCGGATCGAGCACGTTCCCCTCGTTTCAGGTGCAGGGTGGAAACCGCAACAGGTTCACTTCGGTGCCAAGCGTGGGGCTCGCATTCTCGATCGAAGAGGTCGAATCAGCAGAGAGAGAGATCCTGGAGGCACAGGTCGATCTCACTGCCCCCTTAGAGGCGCTCGTGGCAGGGCTTCTCCAACGCGAGGGTATCCAGATTGACATGAGCGACCTTGGCTCACCAGACTCTGGCCTCTCTCTCTTCGGCACGCCCTTGGGCCCAAACAGTGGTGCACTGCTCGGTGCAGGTCAAGGCGCCGAAGGACCAAAGCCCCATTCTACGAGATCGAACACGTCCATGCCGTTCTCACAAACGAGATCCGAAGGATCCGTCGTCATCGCGGCTGGAGGCAGCCATGAGGACCTGGGGGTCGAGCAGCCGAGTGTACTCAAGAAGCGCAAGCTCGATCCTGAACAGCAGGGACCCTTCGCTTCCCAAGTTGGAACCAAGATGAGAAGCGGATCTAATCGCCTCAATCCGCTACCTCCGACCTCCAAGCAGCCCAACGGTATGGTTCAACAACAAGGATCCTGGAACCCTCAACAGCCTTTTGCTGAACGATACGAGCAACCCCTGTGGATGCATCAGCCGTACCAAGCTTGCGAGGATCTGACCAGCCCGGGCCTAGTAGAATGTAGGCCATCCACTGCGCCAGCGACTGGGTACGGCTTCAACTCCCAGCGCGTTCAATTCGCAGACCTCGCCGGTGCAGACCGGAACGCTCCGATGTTCTCCTTCGCTCCCAACGGCTCGAACGCATCGCTTCATACCATCCCTCAGGATCCTTCCTTCGCTGGTCTACATCATCATTCTGATCTGATCAGAGGACCAGTAGTTAGCGGTGAGTTTTTTTTTTTTTTTTTTTTTTTTTTTAATATAACGACCATCCTTCTCGAGGAAACCTCAATCAGAAGTGCTAAATCAAACCGACCCTCGGCCCTTCCTCACCACGCCACCTGTAGGCCTTGCTGGGTCGATGGATTCTCCTTCTGCACCCACTTCTCCGATGCAGGGAAGTCCAATCCATGAGTGGATGCCGTTCAACGCTGGAAGGTTCAGCCATGAGGTTCACATGCTGACGCATATGGCGGATGGCCAAGGCATCGACCTCAACGTCAGGCCATCTAACCGAGCTCGCCGAAGTACTGCTGGACCGAGCTTCTTCGGGGTACGCCATCCTGCGCAACCGGAGAGGAGGGCGTCGGCATCTCAACCCGACCCTCCCAAGGCTCAATGCACCAACTGCGGCGCAACTTCGACACCCTTGTGGAGGAGGGATCCGAACGACATGCTCCTCTGCAACGCTTGCGGTCTCTACCTCAAGCTACACAAGACCCCTCGCCCGAAGAGCTTGAAGAACAACCACCACCATTCCCATTCGGGTCACATGACGCCATCCGCCACTCCAGGAGGAGCCACGTCGACTCCAGGATCAAGGAACGTCTCGCCATCCTCCGGAGGTTCTCCCGGGCACGACGAGATGATGTCGTCCTGCTTCAACTGCGGAACGTTCACCACTCCGCTCTGGAGGAAGGACGACCACGGCAACACGGTCTGCAACGCATGCGGGCTCTACCTCAAGCTACACCACGAGCACCGACCAGCCACGATGAGGGCGGACGTGATCAAGAAACGATCGAGGTACGACGAGAAGCGAGGACGCTCGTCGTCCAACTCGTGCTCGAGGCGAACTTCGCCTCAGCCCGGTACGGCCTGCGAGGTTCCGCCAAGCGCTGAGATGATGATGACGATGATGATGGGAGGCGGCGGCAGGGGCGCTTTCGCTCGCCACTCGTTCTCCGGACCCTCGAACGTCCAACAACAGCAAGCGGTCCTAGCAGATGGTCAGCAGCAGATGGGTCAAGGCTGGTCAGCGGCGACCGTCAACTTGAGCCCCAACCAAGCCAGGTTGGCGAACTCGTCCACCTCTCCCGGCGGTCAAGCACCTTCGACCACGGTGGGCTTGGTAGGGGGAGCAGCGGGACCTAGCCAAGCGCGCACGGTGGATCCGCCTGGTCATGACGTGGGGATCCAAGGAAGAAATTCGAACGAGGCCATCACCACGGGTCCACCCTCAGGATCGCAACCGCTCGAGTTCGTTCAAAGACAAGAGGAGGAGCGCTTTCACGCCATCCCCTCGGTGCTCTGCGGAAACGAATGGCAACGATCCCACCAACCTACCACGATGAGCCACCACCACCAGGGGGCGAGAAGGGGCGTAGTTCCATCCTCGTGCTCATCCCTGGTGTCCAGTCCATCCTCCGCTCCAGCCAACCTCGGCGGCGGAGTTCCACCCCCCCTCTCTGGGGCATCCAACCAACCCTCCTCCCTCCAAGCCCGCCACCAACCTCCCTCGAACGCCTCCTGTTCACCCACGATGATGATGGACCCTTCGAAACGTCCAAAGTTGAGCGAAGGCGTAGTAGGTTCCCACTTTGAGCGAGAAGCCGAACCGAACACCGACCCCCTCCTCTGCCTTTCCCTTGACGCGCAAAAGAACCCCGACCTGGACTCGTACTCCTCCTCCTCCTCCTCCGAACCCATCCCCTCGGTCGAGCCCTTCCTGACCCAACCGCTTGGGATCGTCGATCCGATCGTCATGATGCCTCAGGTGCAACAGAACCTTGCCCACCACCACCAACAGCAAAACAGGGTCGTGTGGTGGGACGGTTCCCTCTCCAGTGCCTTCCTCTGAGTCCCAACCCCTCGGCTGATCCCCCATCACCCCCACTTTGCTCCAAACCCCACTTGTACCACCAAAGGAGAAAAGAGAGAAATAAACACAAGCTTCCTCCACCCGGTACCCCTCCCCGAACTCTTTCGCTTCCCAGTCCGGACGAGGTGAAAAAAAAAGGAAAAGGGTCTGTGAAGAAGGTTTCAAAATCCCCCAATCTCGCTGGGGGCGGGAGAAAGTCGATAGGGGAAGAGAAGAAAAGTACAGGTTTTTACAAGGGGGTTTGATTCTTTTTTTCTGGTGGGTTTGGAAGACAAGGCGCGAAGGGGCCGAGCAAGAGTTTGGGAGTGAAGGGGGTATGTACACTTTTGGTGTGTGTGTGTGATTGAACGAGCAAGACAAGGCAAGGTAGAAAGGGGGATCCTCGATCGGTCCTCGGATGGACGACCTATTGTGCTTTTTTTTTTTTTTTTTTTTTCCTTCTTCTTTTCGACAAAGGCAACTGGTGTACAAGGAGGGTTCAGAGAGTAAGATGGAAGGAAAAGAAAAGGGTTTCGCTAAGCCGAGAAAGAGTAGGTAGCTTGTTGATGATGGTGTGAGAAAGGGTCGTGGGAGTGGGGTTGTGGACGACGATGCGGTTGCTGGGACTCGAGGAGGTGTTGTTGGACCGAGTTCTGCTGGTGATGGAGGATGGGGTGATGATGGTGGTGGTGGTGGTGGTGGATCAGATCGCCACCGCTGCCACCACCCAAGTGAACGTTGGCTGTGGAGGAGGAGGAGGAGGAAGGCGCGGAGGCGACGTTGGCGAACTCGGCGAGTTGAGGCCACCAGTTCTGCGAAGAGGAGAAGTCGTTGCCTCCTATCGAGGTGGGCCAGATTGACGAGGCGGTGGCTGCGTGACGGTCGTTGTCGTAGCTCTGAGCTTGCATCAGGTGTTGTTGCTGTTGCTGGTGCGAGAAGTTCTCTCCCCCAGTAGGACCGCCTAGGGAAGGCGGTACGACATCCTGCGGATGCGTTCGCAGAGGTGCCGAAGGAGCTTGGGAAGCAGGGCCTTCGATGGGGAAGTCGAACGTCCAAGAGGAGGAGGCCGTCGTGCCTGTGGAGCCGGAATGCGGTGAGGGTCCGCTGTTCAACCCGCTCTGGTCAGACCATTGTTGGGTCATGGCGGGCGCCGAAGAGTGCCACGAATCCATGCTATCTGCGACCGAGGGCCTGTGGTGGTTATGATGCTGCTGCTGCTGCTGGTCGTGGGATTCCGATCCGAATCCAAGGGACGACGAGACCGAGCCTGGGATGTCGAGAGGGAGCGTCTCGTCCGCACCTAGCACGTCCGCCCCATCCGAGCCGGGTCCGATGGAATAGTGAGACCAGAAGAAGCCATCACCGCCTTCCAAGCCGTCCATGTTGTCATCCAGCAATGCCAGAGGGCTGACCTCGCCGTCCTTGCTCTCGTCCGCGCCTCCTTGCTGCAGGAATTCCGAACCCATCGCCAGGATCGTCTCCCGGCACTTTGCACCGATCGGGCTGATCTCACCCATCTGGTCGAGCAAGCCGACGCTCGTCCTTAGAAGGGATAGCCATTCCGGGGCGTCTTTGGCCGAGGGATCGTCGAGCGTCGAGATGAGCGGTACAAACGCGCTCTGAGCCAGGAAGTAGATCGAGTGCCAGCTGGAAGCTTGGTTGCGAGCGTGGCTCTCCCAGAACTCGGAGATGGATTGGACGTTTTCCTTGGCCAGCTGTCGACATAGCGCGATGGCTTGGCCCACGGCCGGCCGGATGGGAGGTCTAGAGCCACCTCGTTGCCTGGCGAGAGAAGCGCTGAGCGCGGCGGACAGCAGGAACGGACGGAAGGTGACCATCCTAAAGTTGCAGATCCTCCACCTGAGCTTGTTGGCCGGAAGCGAAAACCAGTCAGGCTTGGAAGCCTTGGCGTCCTCCCGCATGTAGGCGGGTAAGCCGTCCAGGAACTCCTGCACCTTGGTGTCAAAGGACCTGATCTCCTCGAGGGACGGGCTCGGTCCCTTCATGAGGCGCGCCTGGACGGGGACCGAGATCTCGGACGAGAAGCGCGCGTGGACGATCAGGGTCGAGTAGACCGTCACCACGTCCGTGTCTTCGGGCCGCGTCTCGGTCTCACTCGTCAAGGCTTGGTCGTCCACGTTGACGGGGAGAGCCACGTCAGCCGAGAGGCAAACGAGACTGTTGGGTCGGCCCAGCGACAGGCAGGCGTCGGCCTCGGCGCTGTACAGGACCCACCACACCCTGCGGCCGACTTCACGGTCCAGGACCGTCTTTTGGCCGAACTGAGCAGTGTTCTCGGTGTGGAGTCCCATAGACAGCGCCATCCTGATGGCCGCGCCGAGCAGGATCCAGCCGGCGGAACACTGGTTGTTCTTCTGGCAGAAGTTGCTCATCAAGGCCAAGGCCTGAACGGTGACGATGTCGGCCTTGTCCAAGAGGTCGGTGGTGTAGTTCTTCCTGGCGAGGTTGTAGAAGTGCGTCGGAGCCTCGTGATCGTCGTTTGCAGTGCGCTGCTCAAAGGATCCCAGGGCGAAGACCATGTTGACGAGCATGTCCCACGAGGCTCCCTCGGGACGGGGGAGCGAGCCGGCCAGCTGCGCTCGGAAGGTGGGCTCGTGGAGGACAGGGAAGGAAGGATGGTGGAGCCTGAAGAAGGAGTCGAGCATCTTGGATGCGTAGCGCTTCGAGTCGTCGTCCCAACTCGACATGTTGGCGTCCGTCGGGACGAAGAGCTGGTCTCGCCGCACCGAGAATCCCCTCTTCTGATCGGTGGCGACGTTGGCCTTCGAATCGGATGGCCTGTCGGGTTTGCTGCGGCCCAGGGTCGAGTCCGAAGCCCGGCAAAGGTTGAGGTCGATGGGGGGTCCGGCTTGGAAGTCGCCTCTGGCGGCTGATCTTCGGGAAGAGCTGAGTTGGTTGGCGACTCGGAGGACTGCAGTCGAGCTGCTCAGTCCCAAGAAGTTGCCGGACTGGACGTGTTCGCCACCCGTGTCGATGCTGCTCTTGACCGAAGGAGCTGGGCTCTTGCCCGAGTTGCAAGAGCCAGGCGCAGCAGGGTTCTCGCTGACGGCATCTTCGAAGTCGAGTCCCAAGATGACCGCCTTGTCTTCGTCCGCATCCTCGTCGCCGGCACGAGTCGAGGTGCGGCTCCTCTTCATGGACGAGATCGAGTTCCTGGACGACAGCATGGAGAAGGAGGTGTCGCTGCCCGCAGCGGAAGCTTTCCGACCGTGAGGATTCGTGAAGTCGCCCGTGGATGAGGCGAGATCGCTGCTGCCGTCGTCCTTGCCGTCGTCCGACCTGTCGACTTCGGCCGTGCTCGTCGTAGGAAGGCTTCCGATCTGCGCTTCGTATTGAGCCACCTTCCTCTTCGCTTCGGCCAACTGGGCTTCGAGCGAGCTGACGTATTGTCGTGTGATGGGCGAGCGCTTTGGTGGATCGACGTATGCGCACGATCTCGTCCTGTTGTGGGTGATGCAACGGCTGCAGTACGGCATACCGCCGTCGCATCTCATCTTACGAGCCTTGCACTCGGTGCAGGCTGATCAACGTGGTCCACCCAAAAAAAAAAAAAAAAAAAAAGTTGGCAATTTTTGGTGAGTGACGGGAATGCCAACAGCATACAAGCTGGGAGGAAGGATCGAACGGCAACTCACCTCTGGCAACTTTGGACCTGCCGTCCGCCGGAGCCTTGACACCATCTTGGGTTGAAGGGCGACCGGTGGGGTAAGGAGGGTATGGGTATGGGGCAGGAAGCAGATGTTGAGGGATGCCGGCCGGTTGTTGATGATGTTGTTGCTGCAGCAGCTGCTGTTGCTGTTGTTGCTGCTGCTGCTGCTGCTGTTGTTGCTGATGCTGTTGCTGTTGCTGATGGGGGTCGGCCTGGTACGAGAAGGCATGGTGGCCTTCGATCTTGATGTTGTTACCCATCGTGCGATATAGCCGACTGAGGCGTCAATGGAAGTGACAGGTCTAGAGGTAACGGTTGCGATCTTCCAAGAAAGTGGGGGGGCCGAGATCCGATGGGAGGTTTGGGTTGAACCTTGGGTATCCTTTTCCTTTTCTAGTGGAGAGGCCTGATAGAGAGGGGTGGCCGGGCTGGTGTGCTGGAATGGTCTACCTCCTTTCCCTTTCCTTTTGGTAAGCGACAAGGTAGCGAGTCGCAAGTGGACTGAACGAAGTTGAGTGTGTGTGTGTGTGTGTGTGCGTGCGTTCGTGCGTGCGTGTTGCCTACCTTGCTTGGTAGGAGGCGTGTTGATGGACGTTGGCTTGGACCATGAAGTAAGGGTATGGAGATCGTTGATATCGACCCTAAGGATTTGGTGCGCAGCGGTTTTTGCCTACGTATGACGAGGTGTGAGTGTAGAAATGTCCGCTCCAGGTAGAGGATGGAGAGGGGAAGCAAGCGAAGTTGTAGCGGATGGGGAAGTGAGTTGGGAAGAGGTGGCGGGTGAGGAGGATGTTGGTTGAAGGAAGAGAAAGGGCGGAAAGGGCAGGCAGAGGTGTTGGAGGTGGACGGTACAAGACCCGGATGCTCGCAAGGCTCCTATCGGAAAAAGAGGAGGGGGGGAGGGTGATTGGGAGTAGGATGGGAGGACTGCAGCTGGATCAGTGTAGGTAGATATGAGTGAGAGAGAGTTGAGAGGGAGTAGCAGAGAGAAAGAAAGCATGTGTGGTCAACCCATCACTCCTTGACTCCCTCACTCGCTCGGCCTCGGCGCTCGTGTGTGGTGTACTGCGAGCAAGATAAAGCGTGATCCCGAGGGGAGTGGGAGGGAGGGAGAGGGGGAGAGGGGGAGAGGGGGAGAGGGAGAGGGAGACTGTCCGACTGAATGAAATGCTAGCGAACAGAGGCACACAGGCAGAGGGGCTGAGAGTGGGAGAGGGAGGAGGGAGAGGGAAGCATTGGATTCAACAGGAACTGGATGTATTCAATCATTCGGGTCGGTCACACAACAGCTTCTTGACAAAGCCTGAGGTTGCGAGTCAGGCGTTGGAGGAGGGGGAAGGAGAAAGCGGGAATCCCCGTCGGGGGTTTTCCTCCAGTTCCGGGCCCTCTTCCTCTTCCTCTTCCTCTTCCTCTTCCTCTTCCTCTTCTCCTTCTTCTTCTTCTCCTTCTACTCGTTCTCCTTCCCTTTTTTTCCCTGCTCTTCTTGTTGCGTTTCGCCACCCCTTCTTCCTCTTCTCGCCTTGCTCCGCCTCCGCCTCTCTCCTCGCCTTCCCCTCTGTAGGTAGCACCTCCGTCGAAGCTGAACCTTTTTGTTTCTTGCTTCTCGTCTAGCCGTGTAGGAGGGAGGCCCGGTTCACCTTGCTTGCTTATCAATCCCATCAAGCTCGTCAAGCCCACGGGCAACGGCGAAAACGTCCCTAATCTCTCGAGTCGGAGAGGGAGGGAGGAGAGGGAGGGGGGTTCTCCAGTGCTATCCGAAGTGAAGCGAAGGGAACCCAATCGAGGCACTCTACCCCTTCCTCACCACACCCGGCAGTTCGACTCTACTCTTGCTCCGTCCCCAACCATCGGATCATGACGAGGAGGCAAGAAGAGCCTTTTTTTCCTTCCCTTCCCTTTTCATTGTTGTTGCAAGATTCAGATTCTACTCGCCCCTTTGCATCCAGAGCGTTGATTACATGCTACTCATCCTCCGCATGAATCAAGCATACGTAAAGGGGAGGCTCTGTTCAAGAAGCATGCATCGTACCCTGTGACTCAAGATAACGACGTTTTTCATGCGTGTGTTGTGCGAGATTTTTTTCACTCGTGGAGCAGCCAGTCGTTGACTCGCGAGTTGCAAGGTGGGAATTACACCTTTTCTTTCTTTTCTTTCTTTCTTTCTCCCTCTCCCCCTTTCCCCCTTTCCCCTCCTTTTCTGAGGCTCCTCTTCCCACCCAGGCCAACACCTCGGAGAGTATGGAAACGATTTCATAAAAGAAAGGAAAAGAGAGGCAAGTCAAAGAGGGAGAGAGAGCCAGATCCCAATCCCCCGAAAAGGTTGGAATCAAGGACGCACCTGTGACTCTTGCCTTCTCACCCACCCTCTGAAAGATTCATGATCGTGATTCGTGGCCTCATGTATGCGAGCGGACCTTTTTCTCTTTTCCACCCTTGATTCGCCTTTTGAAGCATCAGATTCGACAGAGGCGGTGAAGGAAGAGGAGCGCATTCGCCACCGAGATGGAGGGAGGGGGATTGATTCGTGTTTCCTTTCCCCCGTCAGAACTCCGAAATCCGCTCTTTGGAAATGGGGGTTCGTCTTCAAGAAAAGGATCTAGTGGTTAGAAGCCAAGATCCTTCAAGTTGCGATTCGAATCGAAAAAAAAACTCCTTCGAGAGAACTGCGAGTCTCAAAAGCGAACGCCCTCCTCTCCCCCCCCCCTCTCTCCATGTCACGCGCGAAAGTTGAAAAAGAAAAGAAAGATTTCATCATTCGCATGGCGTGTCTTTGAGGTCTCGGCTGTGTGTCGGTTCAAACAGAACGTCCCCTCCCCCTTCCTTTGTAGCCTCACTGTGTAGTCAGCGAGATTAAGGGGGGAATCTCGAGAAACACATTCTGAATACGAAGCCTCAATTCCAAATCCAACCGAAAACGAAAAGGGAGGGGAAGAAGGGTCGACCGCACCTGGGCTGAGTGGGTTTCGAAAAGACCGGTAGGTGGAAGAGGGCCCTCCATTCCGCTTCGAATGCCCCGATTCCATAGAGAAGGGTGATTCAGAAGAGGGGAAAAAGAAAGGTCCTTGCCATCCACACTCTCTCTCTCACACACACACTCTCTCTCTCCCTCTCTGGATGGAGGAAGGTGGGAGAGAGGCGGTGATGAGAAAGAGGTCATCCAACTTGCACAAGCTCGCACACACTACTGGTTCACGTACGTGACAAGATTGGATGAGGGTAAGAGGAAGGGGAGGGGGAAAGTCAAGG
>KZ820087.1:0-23652 GCA_003144235.1 Violaceomyces palustris | reverse complement strand
TTTTTTTCACCACACCTCCTTCCTTCCCCCCCCTTTCTTTCTCCCTCTTCCTTCTGACTCTTCTTTTCCTTTTGGAGTGTTCTTTTTTTCTTTTTCGATGAAAGAGGTTTGGGAAACGGGGAAGGTTCCAAGGCCTCAACTCCTCGACACTCGAACCTTCGAGACCCTCTCCCAAGTCAGAGCGCTTCCAAAGCCTAGAAAAAATGAAACAAAATAAAGTAAGATTAAATCAGTAAGGTTAGCTCAACCTCTCGAGCCAAAAGCTGGTGGATCAAAAAAGGAAAAAGGCTTTCCCTCCCCCTTTGCGAAAGGAAAGCTCAATGAAAAGGGCTTAGGAAGGAAGAGAAGAGGAAGGGAAGACCCGAAGCGACAATGTTCTGGCCTTGAACGGGAGCAAGCTGTCGAGCTGTGGCGACGCGTTGAGGGAAGCGTTGTTCGTGCGAGTTTTTTTTCTTTTCACCTTCACCTTTCTGATCAATTTACTTTTTCTTACGTAGGAACATTCATGATTCGTCACCCGTTTTCTTTCTTCGCCGCAAAAGCATAGGTGGGGGGAAAAGATACCACTCGTCCATCGATCTCGACCGATGCATCTATCTCGCCATCAGGATAGCATACATGGAAACGGCATGGATGAAAGGGAAAGAAGAAGGGAGGAGGATGGCTGAGAGAATGGATTCGAACAAATGTAAAAACCTGGATTGATGAAAATGCGGAAGAAAGGTAGGATACACCAAGGGAAGGAAACAAAAGATAAAGAAGGTGACGCGAAGCGAAAGGAAGTGAAGATGATGAAAGAATGGTGGGAAGAAGAAGAAAAGAAAGGAGAAGAGGAAGACAAGAGGGGAATTCCTAGTTCAGGAAAGAAAGAAGGAGGAAAGGAAAAAAGCAGAGAAAGGAAATGAGCAGGACCACAATCGAAGTGGTGGAAGGGAGGAGAAGGAGATGATGAGGGTGGGTCGAGCATCGAGAATAGGATGCAAAGTAGCTGCGGGGTGAAATCACCAACCGATCCCACACGGTGATCAGGTAGGATGCTTTCGATGATGTTGGACAAGTCACAGGGAAGGGACCGATATGGCTCTACTACGGAAGGGCAAAGGGAGAGGGAACTTCGATCGCGCTGATTGGAATCTATCTGCTCGGCTTGGAGCGAGTCACTTTGGTGGAGAGCTCGAGGAAGACGATCCATACAATATCGAGTTCATCTTCGCATCATATATTTCTGAGAGCTGTTGAGGAGTCAATTTGGTCTTTCTGCGGAATGAAAGGGAGAAGGAAGAAAAGGAGGAGATCGGAAGGGATGGAAGCTCAACAGGCTGAAAACATGCTCTCTCTCTTTCGTCGGGGTGACGGGCAGCAGCAAGGGATGGTCAACCTCCTTTCCAACTCACCTGACGCAAATGGTTCTAGGCTCTCCGCCTGCGATCGTGTACGTGTAGGTATCCTTGGCCTCACCCTTTCGAAACGTATCTGGGAAGGCCTCTCGCAATTGTTGGAAGAAGTACAAGAACAACGAGTTGTTCTCCTTGGCATCCTTGCCGAACTCCCTCCAATCTTCCATGAAGTCAGTCATGGATCCCACGCTGTGGTAGCGGTCGAAGTCTTCGCTTGAAAGGTGTTGATTCACACGCTCAAAGTCTTTCAAGTTGGTCCGTAACTGGTCCACCAACGCTAGATGCTCGGCCAAGGGGCGATGTTCGAACAGGTTGAGCACTTGATCCTTCATCTGTTCGAGGGTCGGCAACGCTGCTCCTCCTTCGAGAGGATTGGGAGGAATGGGGACAGCGCCGACCATGGCGGCAACGACCACCAGGATCCTGCAGAACTCGACCATGAAAACCAGCTTCATCGGGTCGATTGCCTTCTTGGTATCCAATCGCGTGTACCTGGTGGTTTTCTACTACAATCCAATTCTCCAAGAACGATCGAGTGATTTTCTTTTCCCTTCTTCCGGGATGGATCTCCCAACTCCACTTTTCGTTTTTTCTTCCTTTTTCTCTTTTCTTTTTTCCCTTCTCCTTCTTCTCCCTTTGAATACTAGCACAGACGATGATGACGAAAGTGGAACTAAGATGGAACAAAGTGAAGAGGAAACGAGATGAAGTGCGAAGGTGAAGTAGAGGTGAAGCGTTGGAGGAAGGCGAAAGGAGCTTTTTTGAATACCTCGCAGGAAGGGGGCAAGTGGGTCCCTTCCTGCTCCACTCTCGGTTTTCAATCTTTGGCGAGTTCCCCACCCACTTTATCGACGTCGAGATCCCTCACCCAACCCAGTCCCACCAAGCCTTCCACACTTTGGCGGATGGAAAGTTCCTTGACTCTTTCCAAGGGCAGCACGCGATGGCTCCTCTTCTCCTTTTTTTCTTTTCTTTTCATTTCCTCAAATTTTTTTCACGCAGGTTAACCTTTTCCTTCTCTCTTTTTGCCCACCACCATTTTCCCTACCTTCCTTGAATCTTTTGTCTCTCCCATTTCCCCCTTATTTTTCGATGGAAAGGAGAGAGTGGGGGAGGACCCAAGCCTCAACGCCCTGCGCATACTCGAACCGTCGAAACCTTTTCCAAATGGCCAGGGGCATGGGTATCAGCTGCTGATGAGACCACCGACGCAAGAAAAAAGTTCGAAAAAGATAGAACAAACTCAACCTCTGAATTCAAAGAAGGGGGAAAGGGAAGAAGTCAGCCCCAAAACTTTCAGAAACGAAGATACCACTGGGACATTCCAAAGCGAGGGGGAAAGATACGGGGCAAGGAAGTCGAGCCGTGAAAGGGGGCTGCCTGTCGAGCCGTAGCGACGCGTAGAGGCGGCACTGGTGAGTTCTTTTGAATTTCACTTTTATCCGTTTCGTGAGAACCTTTTCCTTCTTATCGGAAGAAAGAGAATGGAAGGAAAAGCGAGTGTGGACAGAATATCACGCAAGAAAAGGAGGAAAAGGGAAGGGAAGAGAAGAGAGTGAGAGCAGCTAGGAAATCGAGGGAGAAAAAAACTGGATCGATGAATTCCCGAAGAAGCGATGCATTGACAAGGGAGGAACAAGAAAAGAAAGACCGCAGGAATGAAATAGAAAGTGGAAACGAGAAGAGGAGAGGAAGGGAAAAGTGGAAAGGAAGAAGAGAGGAGGAGAGGAAGGAAAGAGGGAATGCCGAAGACACGGACGAAAAGCGAAAGACAAGCAAGTGGTGGTAGGGATTGAAAGGAGACGAAGAGATTCGCATCGAGCATCGATAATAGGATGGGTGCAATGTAGCTAGCGCGTGAATTCACCTCCCCGTGGGTCGGGAGGGGGAACTTCGACGCTGGGGATGAGTCACAGTCATAGTGTAGCGATCGTTCTGGCTCTCCTCTGGAGAGAGAGATAGAGAGTCTCGATCGCTCTTTTGGACCCTGCTCCGCTTTGAAGCAAGTCACTTTCGCGGTGTTGTTGAGGAAGACCATTCAGGGTCAACTTTCATATTCGCTCTGAAAATGTCGTAGAGCTCTCGGTCAGACAGGCTCGTCGTACTGAGGAATCCAAGGGAAAAGAATGGAATGAAATCAGACAAGAGGAAAGATCCAACGGAATGAAAACGCCCTTGCTCCATTTTGGGGTGTGGGTAGCAGGACACGGTCACCAC
This sequence comes from Violaceomyces palustris, assembly GCA_003144235.1. Taxonomy (NCBI): domain Eukaryota; kingdom Fungi; phylum Basidiomycota; class Ustilaginomycetes; order Violaceomycetales; family Violaceomycetaceae; genus Violaceomyces; species Violaceomyces palustris. The sequence continues at coordinate 20,038 of KZ820087.1, read as the reverse complement.
TCCCTTTCCAACTCACCCCACGTGAATAGTTTTGCGCTCTCCCCCTGCGACAGTGTACGTATACGTATCTCGCGTTGCTCCCCGTTGAATCGTCCCGGGAAAGGCCTCTCGGAATTCCAAGAACATCCTCTGAAAGAACGGACTCTCCTCCTTCGGAGTTTGGTGGTGATTCTTCCAATTGTCCAAGAATCCCGTCACAACTCTTAAAACCACATAGCGGGACATCTCCTCTTCTGGAAGTGGATCATTCACATGGTAGAAGCCTTTCAGGTTGATTTTCAACTGGTCCACTAGCGCTCGATGTACTTCCAAGGGGTGATCTTCGAACAAGGTCAGCACTTGATTTTTGAGATTGTTCATGACCACCGCTCGCTCTTCGACCGGCATGGGCGGCATGGGAAAAGCGCCGACCATGGTCACTACCATGACGAGCATGGTGAGGTTCAACTTCATCTTGATCAGGTCGTCGCTTCCTCAGGGGAAAAAAGTGGAAGGGAATGCAAAAGAAAAGGGTTTCGCTGCTTCTTACGCTGCTTCTTAATCGGTGGCCCCCTTCTTTTTTGTCTCCTCTGCTTCCTTCCTTTCTTTCTTTCGTTCTCTTCTGTTGGGTGACAAGACGATTGGGTGAATACCGAGGGGCTTGTTAAATACCCTTGGGGGGTTGGGTCCCTCGTTCCTTGACTCTTCTTCGAAACCCTTCATGCCAAGGGTCACCAAGGTCCTCGCCAAAAAAGAAAGGAGCATTTGGTCACCTGAACTACGGTGTGTGCACTCACTCAAAGTTGGATCAAAGCTCGGAAAAAGAGAAGGAAAACGGAATCCCTCGATCAGGATATTGGGACCTCTGACTGAATGCACCACGGAATCACAACCCTGCTAGAAAGAAATGTTCTCGAGTCGGGGCGTTGGGACTCCAAGTCTACGCTAAACTTACTCCCTTGCTTTCACCTCCATCATTCTTTCGATTCCGTCTTCGAAAGACTCATGACTATCTCCTTTCTTTGTTCTCCCCATTCTTTCGTTTCTTTTCGAGGCTCAAACAGGCGAGGAGGAGAACAAACACAAATCTTAATCACACGTTTTCTCTGATTGGACTCCCACCCGTCCTTCGGAGAGGAAAAATAGCACAGTTAGACGGGGAAAAGGCGAAGCCGAAGGAAGATGGACCATGGTCGAATTACCACTTGTTTTCACGTTCTTCGACGGAGAGAGGAGGGAGTCTCCCTGCCGTGCGCCAATGGGACTGGTGGCGTCAGCAAACGGAATAGAAAACAGGATGAAGGAAAGGGGCGGAAAAAGTCAAGCATTTTGCTCCAGCTCTTTGAAACGACTTGCTAAGTAGGGGGACGACGCGGACCAAGTCGAGCGAGTCCTTCCCGTTCGATTCCTTCACCAATGCTTCTCAGAGAAGATTCTGCTCGCACGAATCGACCAAGGTCACGGAAGGTGAAGGTGCCATTCTCTCATAACAAAGTCGAACGAAGAAGAAGAATCGAGAAATCACGAAAAACAAATCCCTCTCAAGGAAGGGACACGAAGAAGCTTGAGAGGGAGCAAGTTAAGATACGCATACATCCAATGCGGAAAAGCAGTGAGAGAGCCTAGATTGACGACGTTGCCCTTGGAGCGAGACGAAAGCGTCTTTCACGTCGGAGGAAGCAAGGCGGCAATTTCATTCAGTTCATAAGGTGTTCATAAGGTTGGAGAAAGCCAAAGCGCGAATCTCCCCGCCTCGAACTCTCCTCTGGTCATTATCTGAGCTGGCGGAAGGAGACCTTGGGCCCCACTAGTCGGAGTGAGAGGATGGTGATCCGGGAGCTTGAAAGCGTGAGCTGGAGGATGGCGGCGATCCTGGAACTCGAGGGTGTGATTCCTCCAGGGCGTTGCTCCAAGGGGGTGCTTTCCCAAACCCACCAAACAGGTTGGCCAACCTGTCCATGTCTCTCTCATGCTCTTCGCTAACAACCACGGCGTGAGTGAAAGGAGTGTGGAAAAGGAAGATCCAAAAAAAAATCCAAGTGTCAAAAAAGTCCAAATGAGACAAAAGCAAAGAGCCTTGATCACCATGTCCCTTTCTTCACAGAACGAATGGGACACTCTTTCCTTTTCTCATCCATTTTAACCCCCTTTTTCCCCTTTTCTTTCTTTTTCCAACTCACCCTCCGCCTTTATGGAGATACCTCTCCATCGCTTCGAGCGTCTTGCGGTCTTCAGGAAACGTACTCTTCAAATTCTCGATGATTCTCAGGCCGTGATCTTCCTGAGAACTATCTGTAAAGTATGGTCGAACGAATTCTTCCCCACCGAGCCATTGTTCCTTCAGGTCCCCGAATTTCTCTTTAACCATAGCGCTGGTGGCGCCCCTGGTATCGATTGTATGACCAATATCCTCCAAGTTCTCCAAGAAGGAAGGAAACAACGGTGCAGCATGGACGAACAGATTCATGGCGAAGAGGACGAGCACGATGGGCAACTTGAGCTTGGAGTCAAACTTCATTGTGTCTTTTGATTGATTCCCTTTCTTTTTCTGTCTCTTTTTTCTTTCTCTTCTCTGGTGATGTTTATCTTATTCTAGTTGATCTCTACCTCGCTTCCTCTCCTCTTTGCTTCTTCGCTTTGTTCTGGTTTGTTTTGAAGGTGGATGGTGAGGAGTGGCAAGCAAATCCTGGTAAGACCCTCCCCTCTTAAATACCTTACAAACCGTACCCGATTTTTTGAACTCCATCGATGGTTGCAAGAGCCCTCGCTCATCCTCTCCTCCTTCTCCCCAAAAAGGGGGAAAGAGTCTTTTTGCAACAAGGTCTTGGGTATCTTTCTTCCGAGCAGACTACCTTCCCTTCTTCCTCCTCCTCCTTCGCAGCCGTCGCCATCGTCGCCGACTTTCTTACCTCCCCTCCTGATCCAAACCCCGTCCGCACCGGCTCAGCCACGCTCGGACAACATTGTCGCCCACCCCAAAGGCTTTGCACTTTTTTTAGCTCAAAGTTTGGTCGAGGCCCGAGATTCGATGCAAGGGCACCAGAAAGGACCCGGCCTAGAGAGAGAGAGAGAGAGAGAGAGAGAGAGAGAGAAAGGAGGAGACACTGAAAGAGAGAGAAAACAAAGAGAAGAACCAAGACGAGGGAGTGAAATCTCCGGCTGATCGTATGGTGCTTCTGCTTGGGGGTTTCAAGTAAGGAGTGAGGAAGAACTTTGATCCTCATCTCCAGCATCGACATCGGAATCATCACTACCAACAGGACTTCAGGCTCAAACTTCCAAAGCCACAAGCTTTCCGTCGCTCTCCGCCCCGAAAAGCAAGGAGGAAGGTGGAAAAGAAAAGTAAGCTCACACTTTCGTGTGCTGTCGAATGGCTTCGGAAAAAAAGCGAGGAGAAGAGCTTGTGGAAAGCCGAGAGCCGGTTGGGCAAGAAGGGAACCCGTTTACCAAAGGAGAGGTGTCTCCAAGTGTGGTGACGCGATTCAAGAGAGGAGTGGAGAGAGGAGTGGAGAGAGGGGTGGAGAGAGAGGGAGCGTGGGTGCCCGAGGTAGGAGTAGTGAACGATCTGTTGATGCCAACCCTTGGTGCACGTGACCAGAGACACGTCGCGACCTAGGGGTAAAGGCATGACTACTCCATCCCCACCCCCCTCGCCGCTCCGCCTTCCATACACAACCTCTTGTGTCACTCTCTTCTTTCCCTTTTTTTTTTTTTTTTTATATCTTATTTGGGATTCCCCCAGTTTCGAGGTGAATGCGACTTTGGAATCACCCAAACCTCGGGAGAGCGACACCATCGCCATCACCATCGCCATCACCTTCGCCATCGCCAACAAGCCCAACCACACTCATCCAGACACTTCCACTGTGCATCTCCCTCAAAAACCCTCCCCAAGGCAACCTCCACACCTCGCATCTTCGCATCTCCACCGCATATCCTTACAACGATCCGGAATCGATCTTCATCGAGAAAGAGACAAGGAGCAGCAGCAGCGGAGAGCCAGCGTCTCACCTCCCATCCTCCCCAGAAATGCCAGCCAAGAAGGCGACGTCCAAGGCCAGGTCCGCCTCGAAGCGCTCCACCAAGCGATTATCGGTGGATCAGGAGAACTCGGATCCGGACTCACGCCAAAGCCGGCCTCTCGATCCTATGCCGGAAAGCGAAATCGTTGGCAGCAGCGGCACTCTAGCCTCAAATCAACAACCTTTACAACCTCCTGCCCGACCATCTCAAAAGTCGGCCCCCAGAGCTGACGAGTCACCGGCTCTGACCTCGTCCGACGAAGCGGAAAGTGCCAAGGGCAGAAGCGCCAGGAATCAAACCAAAAAGCAAGGACTTCTACCAAGCTTCTCGAACGTCTTGACCCCCACCAAGCGGAATCAGAACTTGACTACATCGTCAAATAATTCCGCGGTGTACGACCATGGACAAGGAAAGGGGATGCTGACCGAGGAGCAGATCCAGGCTTTTCTTGACAATTACGATCTAGAAAGTGAGTGAATGCGAGGGGCAACGGGTTTTTGGGGGAAGGATTTTGAGGGGACCCACCCACCGCGAGAAGTGACGATTCCCTAGCCCCCAGCGCAGATCTCGCAGTTCCAGCCATTGGACCAAGCTGACGATGGAACCCGAATCGATCCATACCTTGCCCCTACGTCGTCACCCCTTGCCTTTCCATCCCCTTTCTGAAAATTTCGAAATTTAGCGAGCAACCGACTGGCTCGCCTGAGGGGTCAACTAGAGGTCTCGGTCCAGTCGGCTCGTGCCAGGATGAACCTGGCGATCAACAAGATCCCCAGAGCGGTGCGCAAGCTCAAGCTCTCCGAGTTTGTCGACGAGTACGGAGCCGAGGTCCACGCATTCATGGGGAGGGCTCCGGCTGACAACATGGAGGAGGGAAGGAGGGAGTGGGAGCAGTTCAAGGAGGGTAAGAGCCCCGTCAAGGGAAAGAGGAGCAAGAAGAGCGACGAGAACCTTGGCGATGACCAAGATGGAAGGACCGGCAAGTCTGGTGAGTGTTAGGTCGCCTCGGAAGCCAATACCTTTCGTTCCTCGACCGAATGAAATTCTTAAAACCCTCTGCGCGTCCTTGCTAACCTGTCCATCTCAACAAATGAAACCCCTTCCGTGCTGCTCTAAACGGAACTTCTCGATCCGCTTCCATGGGAACGGCTGCTGTTCAGCTCGAGTGACCTCGAAATCTTCTGCGAGTAGCTCGAAAGATGGAGGGAAGGAGGAGGAAAGGTCCAAGGGTCAGAGTCGGACTGGCAAATCCAGAGCTTCCGTGAGTCGAACAGGCCTGAACACGCTCCTTGGCCCCCTCCCACAGCACTCTCTCTCTCTCCCTCTCTCGTTCTCCCTCTCTCGCCCTTCAAACCACGCTTCGGGAAGATGGTCCATCTCTGAACCTCTTTCTTTTCTCTTCATCGTCGTGATCTCCTCTCTCCAGTCGCAGAGCAAGCGAAGGGCCATGCAGGGTCAAGAGGTCGATTTGCTGCCGCTCTCTTCCCCCATCACATCAGACGCCGTCCATTCGGGGCAAGCTTCGTGGTCAAAGAAGACGGCGCCTCCTTCCTCCTCCTCCTCCTCCTCCTCCCGTCCCCCTTCTTCATCCACCTTCGCTCCTCACCTCCCCCACGCCTTACCACCGACACCCGCTGGAGGGAAACCGAGGGTGGCAAGAGTGGGAGAAAGGATCCAGTGGAAGAGCCTGAACGGTAGCCCCATTGTCGGCGTCATTGGTCCCGACGGTTTCGCAAGACCCATCCAGACCACCACCGCCAACAGCCCAGGGGATCCCGAAGATGAGGGATTCAACCCGCTGGTGCTCCCACCACTCTCTTCGGCGATGGGCAAGCGAACCACATCGTCAGGGCTCTTGCAAGACGAGGACAACGACGTTGACGACGATAATGAACTTCCAGATGAGGAGGAGTACACGGCTCGAATCCTTGCCGCCGAAGCTCTTCGTCGCTCCAGGACGAATGGCTCGTCAAGGACCACAGCCAAACAGAGGACCAACAAGACAACTTCCTCCTCCTCCTCCTCCCCTTCCATCCCCTTCCCCAACGAAAAGGTACGACACAACAAGAAGAGAGCCTCGATCGTTCTAGGATCGGGAACCGAAATCGACCTGGCAACCGCAAGTCCTGGAGATCTGGAGGGGCTCAGTCCGGATAGCAAGGTCAAGGCTAGAGAGGCTGTCAGGAGATTCTACGAGAGCATGAGGAGCAAGTGGGACTGAGGGTGAGGAGGAGAAGGGGGAGTGGAATCAAATACCCCCACACCCCTCTTTCCGCCACCCGTTCGTCTTCCTTTCCCACCTCACGGCAACCTTCGTTGCGGCTCCGATGGCTAGCATCCTCTTCCCCTCCCTTCTTGCGTTCAACTACCCGTTCCAGTTTCTTCTCGCATCACTAGTCTGTCGCCCAACCTCCCCTTCCCCCTTCCCATTTCAAAAAAATGCAACAACTTCAGAAGTCCATGTACGGAAATCCATCTTGCGATTGGAAAGGAGGGGTGGAGTGACACGCTGGCGTGATCGATCTGATCTCGTCGTCATTCGTTCTGGGAGAAAAAAGGGTTATGGGTCAGATTCGCATGCGCGTGACGAAAGTGGCAAAAAAAAGAAAGAGGTCGATCTCTCAGAAGAAAAGCTTGTTGACCTTGTCCTTGGCAGCCGATTTGATCGCCATGTCCCTCGTGCTTCGGGTCGTTGTGGTTGCAAGGTGGACGGAGTGAGAGACAGGATCAGCCAACGGTCAGGCGTCCGGACTGATTCAATGAATGTGGGGGAGGAGAAGGATGGGGGGTCGCACGGGGTAAGAGATGGATGCAGGCAGAGATGCCACTCACTTTTTCACAAAGTTGCTTGCCCCCCTTTCCAATGAGCTCAAGCCTTCCTCGAGGCTTTGATCCCCATCGACGATCGCGCCAAGTTGAGCAAGAGAGCAGGGTTAGCCCGGGACAATACGGTCAGTTCAAGATCTATCGGTTCATATCCGGGACTTGAACAAAGAAAAAGGGGTAAAAAAGGAGAAAAGAAAAAAAAGAGGTGACTGAGGAAGGACGGAATAGCGTCGAACGCTGACCGAGGCTCACCCATTCATCATGGCTCCCCTAGCCTTCAAAAGGTCGATGCCCATACTGGCCGAGCTCGAAGCCTGATCCGCCTGAGATGCCACGGCCTTTGCTTTGTCCTGGCTCTTGGCGATCGAGCTCGTCGTCGGCGTGTTGCGTCCACTGGCCATCCTGCTGCTGCCACCACTACCTCCATTGTCATCACCCTCGACCCGCTTCAGTATCTGCCTTCTCGCAACGGATCTCGGAGGCAGGATCTCGGGCAATTTAGGCATCTCGGGCCTGTTGGATCCCGCCAGGATCTCATCTAGCTGACTCCCAGGGTTCAAGAACTGGCTCCTGCCACCCAGCCAACCGGCGATCGAGGATGCCACACCGGCAGCTCCAAAGCCGGGATGGGGTGGGAGGGTCGCTTTGGCGTCGTACAGCTCCAGGCAAGGTATGCCAGGTCTCTTGAGACTAGCCAGCAAGGTCCAAAGCCTTACGTCCAAGGAAGAGGAGACCTCGACGAAATCACCTTGCGAGTCGAACGAGATATTGGGAGCCACGCCCAACCTCTCCCCCGCATCCTTCTTGTGCCTCTGGAGTCGTATGATGGGTTCAAGATGAGGTAGGGAGTAGACTCGGAGGCTCGTCTCCGTTACCACTGCGGCTACTTTGGCGTTGTTCCTCTCCACCACCGCACCGCCTAGTGCCCTCTCTCCGATCAAAGTTTTTGAAATGACAGGCCCGGTGACCCCGAATCGTACAATGATGGCTGTCAAAGGTTAGGATTTGAACAAGCGCAGGAAGGATTGGCGTCAGTACAATGTGAGAGGAAGCCTGGCTCGCTCACTTCAGAAAGACTCACCAGATGCGGAGAATCCCAAAAGCAAGTGGGCGTCGGGGATCTTGTCCGCCTCAAAAGTGGGCGGTCCGTATTGTTGCTCCCTAAGGCTTCTTTGAAGCTCGCCCGGGATTGCGGGACAGACATTGCCCACGGTGTCGAGAATCAGGGTCTTTATCGGTCTCTCGAGTTCTTCGATCTTGACCAAGCTAGTCCTTTCTATCAACCACATGTCCAGCGTCTTTGCCATGGTCCAGACGGTCACAAGGCCGTTGGACCTTGTTACGATCAACCTGGGCGCTAGCGATGCATCTTCAGCCACCCTGCATATGCTGAAAGACAGGAGAGAGATCGGCGAGTGGCCCTCTTGCTCAATGATTTTCCTTACCTCCTTCGTCATGGATTCGCGCGAAGGGTCGTCACCAAAGCCTTCTCTCAGAATCAGCTCAGGGCCCCTCATGTCAACGATGCCCAAGATCGTTCCGCAAGCGAACGAGATGAAGCCTATATCACTAATCGCAAAAGCGCTGAGATCGCCACGCATGGGATCAATGAGCAGATTTGGCTTGAAGCCGTCGCAGTGCCAGTCTGCCAAATGGTGAAGCAAGGTTAGCTCCTCTCCTTCTCCTCCGTTCAACTGTGGAGTTGCTGCCTGCGACTCCTGCATGCCTTTCACAGGCAGCTGCATGCTGGTGATCGAATCGCCACCGAACGAGGACCTCGAGCCTCCAGAAACAAGGGAGGGTGAGGACATTTGACTGATTACTTGTCGAGGTGAAGTAGGACCGGATCCCGACCCCTCTCTTTCCCTCCCCTTTTCCTTGGTGCCGCCTCCCATCAGCCTGCTGGCGAGGCTGAGCCTCTTCGGGTCTCGCTTGGGCCTTGGGGGAGGAACCCCTTGTGAGGATATGCTTCCTGAGACTTGGCTCGAGCCCCTTGCCATTTCAACGCTCTGTGGCTGCCTGGCCTCTTCCTGACTGTGCGCAGGCGGCACATAGTCTACTGGCGGGACGCCGGTGTCGAGTTCTCTCATTGCCTGCGCCATCGAGTCGTCAAGCTCGTTCATCGTCGGCCTTGAGCCGACCGAGACGATGCTCCTAGGGCTCCTGGGACTCACTGGAGGGATGAGACTCTTGACGGCCGCCTGATCCTCAGCTATCTCCCTCTCTACCTCTTCGTTCAGCGCGGTTGTCTCGCTCAAGCGGGCAAAGTCAAACCTGTAATGTAGGATTTGACCAGTGCTAAGCGCGATTGCGACCTCTAGGACCTCAGGCGCCATCATGATATCATTTACGCGAGCTCTTTCCCGGATCCTGTCGAACGTCGGGTGGCCGACCATGGAGGAATTGGCCAACAGAGATCTCGTCTCGATTGTGAGATTCGGGAGCGGCGAGGGAAAGCTCTTCTCAAGCAGTACCCTTGGCAAAATTTCTGGATCGCTCGGTTGCGCATCCACCTTGCCCAGCAGGAGGAGATGAGGGCTCGCATCGTGAAACCTAATGCTCCCATCCAGGTGCCATGTGATCAAGATCCTGAATTTGCTAGCCTGAGAGATCTCCTCAATACCCTCCGCTCCCTCACCACTTATCATTGGAGAGGCTTTGCCTCCGCGTAACTTGAGATTCTCGATCCTGTCGTCCAGGGAAGTGTCCAAGTGGGTCGAAGCCAGGATTTCGGCGTGCTTATTCAGTAGCTGGCCGGTGACGTCGTTCCTCCCCACAAGCTTGCGATATGCATGAGGTGTGAGGTTTTCGAGTTTTGCCCCTAGAATGGCACCGGACCCTGTAAACGTCAAAGCTAGGGGAAGACTCAGCTGTTTGGGCAACAGAGACTCTGCTAGCAGGCTCTTGTCGCCAGAAAGCGTTGAAGGACTTCCGAATCTCGGAGGGAAGGCAAAAGCAGCAAGGCCTCTCGAAGCTGCCGGCGGAGGAAGGGTCGGCAGTCGGGGATCGGCGGCGAGAAGCATGACAATCGCGTATGGGTCGTAATTCCCCGAGTAGTGAGGGCTGCCTTTTGGAAGCAAGAGGAAATCCTCTACAGTAGAGTCAGTCTGATATGTGGTCATCCAGCTCGCCTCAAGTGATTGTCGAAGACTGTGCCTCAAGCGGTTTGCATGATCCGCAGCTGAACTGTTCCAGATGGCCATTGGAGCAGCGAATGGTGGAAGGTGGAGGCAAGCTACACCAGGAGGGTCCCTTCCTGGGACGACACCGCCCAGGACAGTCAAAATGGTTCCCTTTGTCGCTCCTTGATTCTCAGATGGCTTACCCTGCCTCTCGTCTGCGTGAGGATGCTGCTGGTGCTGCTGCCAAGTGGCCGCACCCTGAGCGGCGGCCTCGCTTGCCATATCGATCCAGGTTTTCTCTGGGAAGCCGGACCATGCCAGCTTGAAGATGGGCTCCTTGGGAAGGCTTGGGGCCTGTGAATCGGGTTCTACCGAGGGCCTGTCAACGTCGACCCTCTCCAGAGTTCTGACCATGAGTGGCTTCTCGTCTTCCTTGACATGCCAGAAAGAGATACAGCCATCCTCGTGGCCGACGGCAAAGACCTCTCCGTCCGGTCTCCAAGCGAGGCAAGTGGCGGGAGAGGACCTCTCGGTCCAGATCAACGATGGGTCACCGCCAGCACCTGGAGCGCCTGGAAGAAGCCTAAGCTGATAGGTCTTTATGACAGACCTCTCTTTGACATCGAGAAGGATGGCACCACCTTCGTAGGCGAGTAGGAGCTGGTTGATATCCCTTGGGTTGGTCTTGATATCGATGATGATAGGTATATGCCTTCGATTGGGAGCGTCCGGGACGCCAGACTTTCTCAGGATCTCTTCCTCCTCCCACCAGAGGTTGGGGACCCGGTAAGGCGACGGGCAGAATCTCTCAAGGTCGTACGTGTCTACGGTACCATCCCGTAGTCCCAAGAAGAGGTGCGAATGGCTGGGTGAGAGCTCGATTGAGATGACCTTGTTCCTTATGCTGTGGACTCCGACTCGAGCAGGCGTATCCGGATGTGGTGGACCTGTATAGCTGCTGCCGGAGCTGGCGCTTGAGGTCCTGAACTGGTTGGAGGTGGAACCCTGAGCGGCCCTGATCTGCGGATCTGGCCTGGAGAGGTCGTATACACTCAGATTGTCCTTATCGTCGATGCATATGAGGAAGGGTGAGCCTGGCTTGAATGCCAGGTGGCGGATCTTGAGGGCAGGTCTAAGAGTGAATGAAATCTGAACCGCGGGCGAGCCGAAAATGTGTACGGTTCCCAAAGCAGTGCCAATGGCGAGGAAGCTCAAGATCGGATCAAAGGCCATGGCGGAGACCTCTGCGGGCAAGGCGAAGGCCGAGAGCAAGCCCTCATCGAAGCTGATCGATGTTGAGGGTTGACCGGGACCATTTCGAGGGTTGAATGCCGAAGGGGATGAGAAGGGCGTTGACCAATTTGCGTTCTGAAGTGAGTCCGGCACCTTTGCAACGTGATCCTGGATCGACTTGAGCCATGAAGGGGGCATGATGGAGTCCAAGGGCAAGCTTTGCTTGATTTTTTTTCTCTTCTTTTCCTCTCTTCTCTTCCGTGTATTTTCCCCAGGAGCTGGGGGAATCCCTCCTTTTTTGACTCGATGATTGGGAACTGTTTGCTGTATGCTATATGCTGTGGTGGGTACCTCTGTGAGTGAAGCTTCAAGCAGCTGCTGCAAAGCGGGATAGAATGGTTTTGAGATAGTGTGATGCTCACTGCTGGTACCGAAGGATACGCTAGAGATGATGGGACAGTAGATGATGAGGACGAGGACGAGGCGGATGAAGAGGACGTAGGCAATGCCAACGCCGATGATGTTGACGATGAAGGATAGTTTCCGGTGCCGTGCTTGAGTCACTCTTCGTTCACAAGCGACGTGGGGGAGGACGGTAGGAAAAGCAAGTATGTAGAGGAAGATAAAAAGTGGAGAGACGTTCTTTCTTGGCAACACACGGGCCGAGCGATTGGTGGTGAGGGTGAGCAAGACGCCAAAATCTCTTGGCCACCTCTCCTTCTTCCTTTGATCGTCTCCACATCGGCTCTCTAACCTCCACGAACGTCGTCATCCACCTTGCCTCACCTCAAAGGCTAGCGTTTCCCACCCGCTCGACGAGCCAAGAATACAAGTGTAGGGAAGGAACAAGGAACCAGATCGCAACATATCAGATCCATCATGTCGGCAAGAAGAAATATGCTCCAGACCAGCCAGCCCCCAACTTTGGCGAGGACCCAACCGCCTATGGATCACCTTCAGATCCTTCACCAAAGGCTCGAGTCCCTCATCTCCTCCATCGTCAGCCTCAGGGAAGAGATTGCTAGGGTGCCCGGTGTGGAGGATTGGCCCTCCCTCTTGACAAAGTACACCTCGCTCCTTTCCCACGTCTATTCGATCTCGTCCTCGCTCGTCTCCCCTTCACCCCATTACCTCTCCTCCCAACTCGCCACCTTGAACAAGACCTTGCTCGACGAATCCAAGAACCTAAACTTTTACTCGTCCAGGCTCGAACAGCAAGCCCCCGGTGGTGGGGCTCAATCCGACTCGATCGGGTCCCGCCTCTTTTCAAACCCTTCGGCCGCATCAAAGGCCGACGATGTCTTGGATTCCAAGGGCTTGCCAGAGCTGAGCTTTCGGGATCCCAACAACCTCTTGCCCAACCTCTTGGCTCATCCCTACCTTCCCATCAGTGAAGAAAAGCTCAACTTTCTTGGGGCCTTGCTTAGGACGGCTCCGGAACCTGAGACCTCCAAGGAGGAGCAGGAACTGTTGGAAGAGTACGAGAGGGCCAGCAGGGGTGGTGTTGAGGTGAGAGACGACGTTTCGAGCGGGATGATAGAAGACTCAAGGATCGAAAATGCTCTCACAGCAACGACGACGGACTTGGCAGCAGAGTTGGAAAAGGTGAAGGCGGAGATCGAGGGCCATGACGATCTGGCTCTGAGGGCTTTGAGGATGTGGTATCACGTCCAGCAGGCTCCGGACGAGGATGGAAACGTTTACAATTTTACCGAGAGGCTACCGAGGGAAGAGGACGACGAGGATGAGGACGAAGACGAGGACGAGGATGAAGATGAAGATATGGACCTCGAAGGTGATGAAAAGCTCGACAAGGAAAAGATGGAGGAGAGGAAGAGGAGGAGAATCGAAGACAAAGAGGCCGATAGGCTAACTTGGAGCGCCAAAAGAGTAACCGACTTTATGAACAGAGGTCCCAGCGGTAGCAACTGAAGAGGGCTACCTCAAAACTCAACACCGTCAGGGATCTCTTTGCCTCAATGCCGTACGCTTGACCGGTAGCTCCCATGTACTTGTACCATCGCAAATGCACAGATATGATAGAGGGGGAAACGTGCTCTTCTACTTTAACGACGAAGAAAGAAACGAGCCAGGCGAAAAGTCGCGGGTGGGGGGGGGGGGGGGGGTGGAGACTTGAAGGATCTCTTCTCCTTGAGTGAGAAACATGGGTTTTCGCATATTCCTATGGATGAGGAAGTGGTTCATTTTCTCTATTAGAAAGGAGGAATGAGGTGAAATTAAGGATCGTGGCAAAGATACAAAGTACAGGATATAATGCGACACTCTGGTTTTGTGAGTGCAAATGTGATAGTGGGGGGAAGGAGAAAGTCAAGGGTTGAGGTCGAGATCGAAAGCATCCCCCTCCTCTTCTTGATGTTGCTGCCCCTGTTGAAGATGAAACTGCGAGAATTGAGGGTTGAAGTCGTGGTCCTGCGCCTCCTCCACCTCGTGTTCCTCTTGCTGCTCCGAGTCCAGGAGTGCTGATGCCCCCGCTTGAAGGTTGAGGATCCCTTGCCTCATCAAAGCGTCACTTGGGAAAGGCATCTCCTGTGGCATCGAGGGCATGGCCGGATCATAGTACCCTGTCGCCCTCTTTGCCGCTTGGTTGTAGTCCGGTCCAAGCGAAAGGGATTGGTTGAGGTCACCTTGCTGTTCTGACTGCGTCGGCTTGTCCCCTGGGGGAGGAGATGATGGCTCAAGCTTTGGCAGCTTGAACCCTGGCGGTGCAGATGTATAGCGAGATAACTTTTGTGCATACGATAAAAGGACGTCGTATTGGATTGGGTCTGTGGGTGAAAGAGGCACAGGAAGGAGAATGGAAAGCTTTAAGTACCAGATGCCACCCTTCCTTGCTTGCTTGACTACAGCCCTGTATGCACGGAAGGTGCTGGCAGCCTTACCACACTTGAAAGCTCACCTCTTTCTGCAGCTTGGATCGCCTTCTCCTCCTCTCTGGCAAGCTCTACGATCTCCTCGAGCTCACTGTTCATGCCGTTGAGCATTTGGATAGCTTTTCTCGTTGTAGCATCCCTCTGCGTAGCCCGACGGACGAGTCTCTTGATTTTGAGTTGATTCGCATGGTGCTTTCTCGCCGTCTCGATCCTGGTTGCCAATCGTCTGTCCCTTTCGGACAGGAGGGCAAGGATCTGTTGGATCGACGCTGTGGTGGATTGAGATGAGGCAGGTGTAGGTGCGACTTGCGGGGGTAAGATGGTTTGGTTGGAAGGTGACTCTATGGATGCAAAGAGGCACCTGGCCAAAGTCGAGTAGGCCTCTATCTCGGAGAGGAGGCTCTGGCTCATGGAAAGACCACCTCCTCTGCTAGCTGGGTCGGCCATGGCTAAATCGCAGGGGAAGGAGTAGGGCGGGCTGAAAGACGATTGGCTTTCTCCAAGCCAGGAGTCGATCTTGTCGAGGTGTGTAGTGAGCAAAGTGGGGGAGGGATGGTTGAGGGTTGGAGCTGGGGTTGGAGGTGGAATCCAACGAGGTGTTGGTACGGCTTGGTCGAAGGGGTCGGTCACCCATGGCCGCCACCTCCACTCGGACTGGTCGGGCAACGTCGATCACCGCAGGCAAGGCGTTTGGTTGGTTGGCAATCATCAAAGAACACCAATACCATCATCACCAACGTCACCATCGTCACCATCGCCACCATCATCATCACCAACATCACCATTGTCACCATCGCCACCATCATCATCACCACCACACATCGCAACTTCCTTCCTCACCCTTGATTCGTAATCTCTCTCATCCATCCTGCCTACCTCATTCACCCGACTGTCCATTTCTCAAAAAAAAAAAAAAAAAAAACCCACCCGGAATATACACACCGTGCTCGCTCACCGCACCAGGGCAGAGCTCCAATAGCAAGCTATGGCTCCCAGTGATTCCAACCAGTTCAAGGGCACCTCCTCTCTCTACTCCGGGATCTTCTCGTCCCATGCAGGCGGCACCGATCAAGGGCCGAATGGCTCAGATCCATCGGCTTCCGCTGGAGAGACATCAGGCTCATCCGGACCCGCTGCTCAAAAGCCAGGAGAGCAAAGCAAGACTTCAGGTACACCTCTCTTGACTTGATTCCTTTTCTCCCAGAATCCCCCTCCCTTTCTCGAATCCTCTCTTTTCTCTGGCGTAAGCCACTGCAATCATGAAAGGATTGGCGAAGAGGAAAGGAAGTTTGTCCCACAGGCTTATAAGGCTCACAATATGCACATCTTCATACCTCATCTCCTCTCGTTGTCACCCTTTGCCCATTACCGCGCCCTTTTTTTTCCTCCTCGGCGGCGACACCCGAAACTCCCAGCGTGGTCCGCTTCCCTGAGATTTGCTCCTCGCAAGAGTGCTTCTGCAAACTCAGCGAATAAGGCCAAACCTAGGCCCAATGCTGCGTTCGTCTCGGCATTCAGTAGCAGCAGCACTGGTGGATCTGGCGCCAGTATTTCGAGGGAAGACGTCGCAGTTTCGAGTTCTTCTTCGCCTTCTCCTTTGGTCGTTGCTTCTTCCTCCAACTCATCCACTTCTTCCGTTGGTGGCGGCGGATGGAATCGAGTCAGCCAGACATCAACCAACGTCAATCCCTCGCTCCCCTCTTCTTCTTCACAGACCGGAGGAATCTCTGCATCTTCATCTGGATCATCTTCGGTTGCGATCGCTGTAGCGGGTGGTCTTGGCCAAGAATCGGTGACATCCATCGCACCCGGCCCAGTCTTGGCTCCTCCTCCCACTACTTTACCGCCCGAGGTGATTGAGAAGGATCGCGCCATGGCACGAGCTGCTGCGGAGGCTAGAGGCGAAGGGAAGAAGGACAGGATACAGGATTTCGACGACCAAGACGAGGATGAAGACATCAACGGTTTCTGGGGAAGCGACGCGGCTAAAAAGCCGAGGAAGAAGGTAAGAATAGGGGCTTCCATGCGTTCGAGGTGGGTGGTCTTCTTTCTTCCTTGTCCGAGGCTAAGATTGCAACTGTTCCCTTCCTTGGCGATTTTTCCAGAAAAATAAGCGTAGGAGGGCAGGGTCTCCGCCACCGGGGCCGAACATGGATGCAGACTACGACCCTCGAGTTCCGAACGACTTTGTTGCTTACAAGGAGCTTGTCAAGCAACGTAAGCTAGCGGAGAAGGTTTACAGGCAATCGAAGCTGGAAGAGGAGGACGAGCTCAGGAATGGAGGTTATGGAAAGGAACGTGGAGGCAACATGTTCTCCCGGGGAAACCGCCGAGATGAGTGGGAAGACGAGGGAGGAAGCGAAAGCGACGAGGAGGCAAAAGAAGACCGAAGGAGAAAGCTTCGTGAGTATTTCTTCTTAGATGGAGCGAATTTATCAGCCTGTCACAGATAGGAATCTTTCAGATCATACTGAGGAACGATTCCCCTTCTTTCCCCCTCCACAAAAACAAAAAAGGTCGTTTCGCCCCCCCATCGTTCTATTCGGAGCCTAAGCGAAAGACCCCTGAAAGAGACAATCGTGACAGCCAAGTCTCGGCGTCCGCTTCCCCGCCTTCACAAGTTCCAGGTACAGCTCCTAGTCCACCTTCTCAAGCAATGACTGGAGAGGAAGCCTACGCAAGGAGAGTGGCCTTGACTGCAGCAACGTCAGGGGAAGAGGCCTACGCTAGGAGGTTGGCGATGAGTCAGCGGTCATCGAGGCCTTGGCAACCTGAACCCCCTGTTGCTTCGAAAGATGCTCCGGCGCCATTGAACCAGCTGGCTAAGGACCAAGGTGGTGCCACTCAATCAAGCCCAGATTCTGCTGCCCCCGGCCCGCCTCCCCCCCCCGGGGCTCCCCCACAGGCACCTACAATGGACTTTGCCGCAAGGCAGAGCGCAGCCGCCGCCATTGCAGCTAGGCTGGCCAAAGTTGCGGCAGGAAACCAAGCCTCTTCCGCCACGGTCCCAGCCCAAGCTGTTTCTCAGAGTAAGGAAGAGGGGAACGACAAGAACGACGACGACGACAACGATTCTGAAGGGCACAGGCCCGACCCCGCAGGCTTCGCTGCTCGGCTCATGGCAAAGTACGGTTACAAAAAGGGCGAAGGGATCGTGAGTTGAACATGAGACGTGGATTCAACGGCAAGCAGGTGTTAAGCGTGACGTGAGAAACTAAAACCCCCTATTTCACCCCTGCTCTCCCTGAACCACTTCGACGGCTCCGTTTACCCCTTTGTGACCTCTGACCACGACAGGGAGCCGAGGGGAACAAGGGAATTCTTCAACCCTTGACAGCGGAGAAGTCGTCCTCCTCTCCTTCCGGATCTCACGCCGGCGGAGGGAGAAAAGGTGGAGGCTGGAACCTTGCTTCCCAAGCTCGAGGCCACATTGTCAACGCGAACGCCGACGAGAAGGCCGTGGCCGATAAGAATAGGTTTGGGGATCCAAGCGAGGTCGTTCTGCTGGAGAACATGGTCGACGAGAACGATCTGGACGATGATCTGCCGGGAGAGATTGGTGAGTGGAGAGGAGCCCCCCTTCACCCCCCCAAAAAACAAAAAAAATCTTTTTCACCTCGCCTAATCGATTCACACCCAAGGTTCAAGCTTGATGTTGAAGATGTTTTTTCTCCCTCTTTTCGCCTCTCCCGTCACGGGTTTGATAAACAAAAAGGGGAGGAATGTTCCAAGCACGGCATCGTCCAGAGAGTCTTCATCTACCCAGGCACATCAAGCGGCGTCAGGATTTTCGTTCGCTTCAGCGGCATGGCGGGATCCTGGAGGGCGGTCAGGGAGTTGGACGAAAGGTACTTTGGAGGAAGGAAGGTCAGGGCTCGCTACTACCCGCTGGTCAAGTTCGAAGGTGGCGATTACCACTTTTGAAGGAGAAGTGGCCCAACACTCCTCCTCCTTCCCTCCACTCCCAGGTTTTCCTTTCACCTTCCTGATTTGGTAGGGTGTAGATTTTCAACCCTTCTTTTTCTTTCTTCCTCCCCCGTCCTCCCTTGGGGTGTGATGATGACGAACGGGTTTCGGAATCACCCCAACTTGATGATCCGACGTCGTCCAAACCTTGCACCTGTTCCCCTTCCTTCCTCTTCTGCCCCAACCCTCCCCACAACCCAACTTCCCTGCTTACCCCTCCCTCGTGACGCGGAAAGAGAATCGGAATTGGGTCTTAAGAATGAAAGTGCGTGTGTACTTTCGATGCTTTCGATTTGTTCTCATCTTTCAATCCTTTGGAAAGGCAAAGATGGGGGAAAAAAAAAAAGAAGAGGAAGAGGTGGGAATCACCGAGTGAAATTTTACCCCGCCTCCTCCTGGGCATGGAAAGAACGAGACTCTCTTGATAATCTGTGATCCTCACTCGTTCTGGCTGGGTGAGACCGATGGTTTGCTGGGAAAGGGGGTTTGAGATGCCTAGTTCTGGTTGGGAGACGAGGTATACACAAGAGTTCTGGGGAGGGAAGGGGGCGACGGTAGGATAGTGCTTGCGTGACAGTTTCCGGAAATCAGCCAGAAGTAAGCCAAAGAATGGGGGAGGTGGATCTAGCGACTATCTATCACGGACGGAAGGATGATCGGTAGTGGCCGAAGAAGGAGGATGAAGAAATGAGGGGGAAAAGAAAACAAAACAAAGACGAAACAGAAAAGCAAACAAAATGAAGAGCCACAACCTAAAGAGGTGGTATGAAATCCGAGATGCGATCTGAGACGGAGCAGAGTCAGGTTGGGAACAGGGATTCAAACGTTCGAGACATGTCAGTCGTGGACGTCAGCCGAGGAGTTGCCAGACGGAGCGGATGGAGATAGAGGCGGAAAAGCACCATGCGTACTGACCTCGGGCATTCTGTGCGATGCACTCTGCGATCCATGTGATGGATCGGATCTCTTGTTCCTTCAGCTTGAGCCAAGCGTAGAAGACGCCGAATTGGAACTGGGTGATGGTCAAGATTCGGTTCACTGTCGCATTCACGAGTTGGGGAAGAAGAAAAAAAGGTATGGATCCATCACGATCAGCAGGGCTCGGATTGTGTGTCAAAGAGGGAGAGGAGGAAAGAGGCTGAAGAGCTGGGATCAGACAGAGCGAAGAGGATCCTGGAATCTACTCACGCTGGACCTCGAGCTTGAACATCCTGTCTTCCAACATGTCCGCGTTAGCCTCCCCACTGCTCACACCACCACCGCTTCCGCCATCGAAAAAGTTCCGGTACTCTGGGATCGTGTCACAAACAGACTTGACTTGCTCCAATTCGTCCGCCTTGGCCAACATGTTGTTCCCGGCCGGAAAGAGCCTTCCAATGCTAGGGAAGAGTCGAGCTCGATCCTCCTTGGAGAGCGAGGTCCCGAACGAGTTGATGGTGATGTTGATCGTTCGACGGTCGGCTTCGAAGGCGAGCAACTCTGCCATTGTCTCGGCGGTGGTTCCACCCAACGACTGGCAGAATTGGTAAAAGTCTTCGAGGTAGGCTTTGTACAGCGTGTTCCTGATGATCTCGATGTTGAGATCGTCGAGGTCGGAGGCGGAAAGACAGTCGCGGAAGTAGGGAGCTGAGCCACGAGAGATGGGAATCGGAGAGGTGAGGCGTTTGAGGAGAGTACGTTGAGATCAGGATTCATAGCATGAATTGGGTCTGGAACAGTATCATCCCGTAAAAGGCGTCAACTCACCCAAAGGGGTCTCTACGAGAACGCTGTTGTAGAGCTCCTCGACAGTGCTGGCCACGCACAGCGCTGGCATCGTGTCAAACACACCCAGAGGGTGACACCTTTCGAGAAGCTCGTGCGTGTCACGCTCGTGCAGCGTACCGGTGATGAGGAGGATGACATTATCGATCATGTATGCGTAGCTAAACCGAGATCCAAGGGAAGGGGGGGGGGGGGGGGACAAAGAAGGCGAGCGTTGAGTGGTGGGATGGAGAT
>KZ820086.1:497-23659 GCA_003144235.1 Violaceomyces palustris | reverse complement strand
CCCCAACTCGATGAAACGGTCGTGAAAACCGCACCACAGGGCCAGTCTATGCTCTGGCCTGGTCCAATTCTTCACCTTCCTCCTCTTCGTCCTCCTCCTCCTCTTTGTCCCCGTACGCGAGTCAATCGAGATCGTCAGGGAGCTCCCGCTACATCCCTTCGTCCCCTTCGCCACTCTCTAGATCGCAGGATAGATCCGATCACCTTTCTTCTAGCTACCAGTCCTCACCCTCGACCTCGTCTTCCCCCTTCCGACTGCCGGACTCGGCCAGGCTGGCGATAGGCTCCTTCGTCGAGCAGTATACCAACAGGATCCAGATCCTCGGCTTCAATCAGGACGATCCGAACAGTTTGTCCCTCCTGGCGGATGCCTCGCACCCTTACCCACCCACAAAACTCGGTTTCCAACCCTCGACGTTATCCGAACCTTCTTCTTACCATCACCAGCATCACCTTGGGTCGGGAGCGAGTGGTGGCAATCGGATGAGCTCGAGCGACAGGGAGAGGGAGAGGAACGATAGGGGCTACGCCAGTCCGACCACAAAGCTGGCAAAGAGGGGCTCCTGGGGAGCCAAGGCGAGAACGAACGCCGCCGCCGCCGACGATGCCGACCACCTCTCGTCCTCCTCCTCGGGCTTGGGCTATGACAACTACCCGGACCGCGAGCTGCTCGCCAGCACGGCCGACTGCCTGAGGATATGGGAGGTCTACCGGAATCCGACGGACGCCTCGGCGGCGGATGGTGGGGGGGAGGACGCGAGATCCAACTTCGTGGGTTCCTCCTCCAACGGAGGAAGGTTGAGGTTCGGCCTGAGGGAGAAGAGCGTCTTGGCCCATGTGAGTTGATTCACTTTTCAGACCGCTAGCGATCCTATCCCAACTCGGGCTCGGTTTATGTCTGACACTCTCCACCTTGTTGACGCCTCGCCGATCCTCCAGTCAAAGAACACCAACTCGCCGCCGGCGCCTCTGACGTCGTTCTCCTGGAACACGCCGTCACCGAACCTGGTCGTCACGTCTTCGATCGATACCACCTGCACCATCTGGGACCTCCCCACCAGGACGGCGCTGACCCAGCTGATCGCCCACGACAGGGAGGTGTACGATGTGGACTGGTGCCCAGGTAGCGCCGACGTCTTCGCGTCGGTCGGGGCGGACGGGAGCGTCAGGGTGTTTGACCTCCGGTCTCTCGAGCACAGCACCATCATCTACGAGACTGGGACCTCTCCCGGTGCGACCGAGTCGAGGCCTGGGACGAGCCTGAGCAGCGCCAGCAGCAGTAGAGCCGCCGCCTCGGCCAGGAACTCGATGCCGGCCGCCCCCTTGCTCAGGATCGCATTCAACCCTTGGGACGCCAACTACCTCGCCACCTTTCACCTGGAATCCGACTCGGTCCAGATCCTCGACGTCAGGGCGCCTGGCTCGCCCATCCTCGAGTTGAGGGGTCACTCTGCCGCCGTCAACGCCGTGGCGTGGGGTCCACCCGGGAATGGGTCGCTCGGCCTCGGACCGAGCAAGGGGATGATCTGCACGGCGGCGGACGACGCCCAGTGCCTGGTCTACGACCTGGCGAGCACTACTCTGAGAACCGCTTCGGCCCAAGGGAGGAGGTCGAGGAACGGTCACGCCGCCAGCCCTTCGACGTCTGGCATGGGAGGAGGGGGAGGTCCGAGTGGCGTGGGCGGCGCGGGGATGGGCCTCTCCTCTTACAATCACAGCTCGAGCTCGATGGGGGGTGGGACCAACAGCCCTGGGCCTAGCTCGATGGGGAGCGTCGTCGGGATAGGCTCCGAGATCCCCATCCTGGCATACACGACCCCGAACGGCGAGATGGTCAACAACGTGGCCTGGCTCAGGCCCTCCTCCTCTTCCCCTTCGGTAGGAGGAGGAGGAGGAGGAGGGGGCAGCAGGAGCGTGGTTCAGGAGTGGAACGAGTACACTTCCAGTTCCAACTCGATCCCTGGAGGAGGTGGAGGTGGTGGCGGTCATCAGCAGCTCGACTCTTCGGACTGGTTGGCTTTGGCGGCTGGGAACTCGGTGAGAGCTCTTCGGGTCTAAGTCGGGAACCACGGGATCAGGGGAGGGGACGGGTTGGATGGTTGCTTGGTCGCTCTGCCTCCTCTCCCACTCCTTTCCCCTTGCTCGCACTCGGGAGGCCGCCACATCATGTTCTCTCACCCTCCCTCCCACTTTCTCCCCTCCTCCCTCTCTCTTTCTATCTCTACCTCACTCACTCACTCACTCTCTCTCTCTCTCACACACCCTCGTTCCAAAACCCTGAATCGATCCCAGGATCACCTTTTGAGGGAAGATGTTGTACTTTATGACTTCCTTGGGGTCATCCTGGCTTGCCCCTTCCTTCCTCCATCTTCCTTTTCTTTCCCATTTTACAATCATTTTTGATTTTTTATTTTCTTTACATCTGCGGGCGTGGAGGATGTGACTGACCTCCCTGGACTCTTTCACGAAGAGGGGAGAGGGGAGAGGGAGGGGGGCAGACATGGGAAAGCTGCGTTTGGGAGAGGTGATCGGTGGGTAGGGTGGGAGATGGGAAAGAAGGTGAAGGTGGAAGGGTGCATGCATGCTTGTGTGTGTGTGTGTGTGTGAGAGAGAGAGAGAGAGAGGGAGGGAGAGAGGGAGTGAGTGCGTGTGCGTGCCTGTTGCTTTCGGCGGTCGGCACTCACACCCACACTCGGCGACTCTGTTCACCGAGACCCTTTCATTTTTCATTTTTTATTTATTGATTTTACTCGTCGGTGGTCGTCTTGATGTGGATCGGATCGAGGAATCTTGGTTGGTCGGGCTGTTTTCCTTTTCCCTCCTTCTCTTCTGTTGGTATGTAATACTTTCCGATTCGAGTGTGATCACCTTGAGCGTGTGTTACTCGTGAAGAGGTTTCGTGGCCAGAGAAGGGCAAAGAAGGAGAAGAAGAAGAAGAACACAGTGCCACGTGACTGGTCACTCACCCCCCTCCAACCTGCACAACACAACAATCACACACGCACACGCACACTCAATCACCCTCTCTCTCTCTCCCTCTCCCTCTCTCTCCCTCTCCCTCTCCCTCTCTCTCCCTCTCCCTCTCCCTCGCCCTCTCTCTCTCTCTCTCACACACACACACACACACTCGCCGAACGTCGAGAGTGACGCGAAGAGTGACGCCAGGGTGGATCGGGTCCGTGTGATCTTTGAGTGAGAGTGAATGTGTTCGTGTCGGTGTGAGTTGTTAGTGTTGCGTGCGTGTGTGGTTGGGATTGTATTGATCCCATCCCGATCTCGAATTCCAAGGGGGGGGTGGGCGAAGCTTGAAATTCAGCCGTGGCAGCTCCGATCGAAACGAGGCGCAGAGGGAGAGGGAGAGCGAGAGAGAGGGAGAGCGAGAGAGAGGGAGAGGGGGAGAGGGGGGGGGAGAGGGGAGAGGGGAGAGGGGAGAGGGGAAGAGGGAGGGAAGGGAGGCCCTGGATTTCTTCTTGCGCTCGTCCGTCGTCGTCTACGTCGCCGTCCATCTTCGTCACCCCCCCGCCCCCCAAAAAAAAATCCTTTCCATCGCCTCCATCCAACCCTACACCGACACCAAAAGACTCTGTCACCGCAAACATCCTACCAGCAAAACAACAAACCCTCACGTAAACGAAAGACCCGAAAGACCCATACGAAAAGGAAGAAGAAGTAGGAAGGAAAATCAAAGTAAAAAAAAAAAAAGAAAGAAAAAGAAAGGAAAGGTCACTCTAGGGGAGAGCGCAGCATACATTCGACTCGATCAACGTCACTCCGAGCAGAGTGAAAGAAAGTAAGATAACCAAACAAGGCAGCAGCAGCGCACTCCTCCAAGCCTCTTCCATCCAGAATCGCAAGACCACCGTCGGAACCTTCTTGTGAGTTGATCTCAAACCAAGCACCAGCGAGCGATCCCACAGGCCTCCCGATTGTATGCACGCCTTTTCCCCTCCTGGGCTCGCCACCTCGTTTCGTTTCTTGCCTTGAAACCCTAACCCCTTGGTCTTCACCCTGACCCCCAACCTCTTCCCTTCCTCAACCCCAGCACTCATGTCGGCCGCAACAGCATCTAGCAGTACCCCAGCCTCAACAGTCCCTGCCACCACCACATCCACCACAGGCAATGGCACCCCTTCGGCAACCACCAAGCCTGCCGTCCAGCCATCCGAGGTAGGATGGCTCTTTGTCCCGCAATACTACACCTTCCTCAATCAGAACCCCGGCAGGCTCCACTGCTTTTACACCAAAAAGTCCACCCTTGTCCACGGTACGGAGCAGGAGGATGCGGAGCCTTGTTTCGGGCAGCAGGTGCGTGACTTTCGTACCCCGTGTTCTCCCCTCTTCATTCCGCCGTCTCCTGCCTAACTTCAGCCCATTCTCTCCTCCCTCTCGCCCTCCTCCCTCCTCCCTCTCCCTCTCCCTCTCCCTCTCCCTCTCCCTCTCCCTCTCCCTCTCCCTCCCATGTGATGTGCCCCGCTGCTCGCAGCAAATTCACGACAAGATCAGCTCGCTCGGTTTCCAAGATGCCAAGGTCTTTGTCTCCAACGTCGACAGCCAATCCTCTGCCAGCGGTGGTATCATCATCCAGGTGCTCGGAGAGATGTCCAACAAAGGCGGCCCTTGGCGCAAGTTCGCCCAGACCTTCTTCCTTGCCGAGCAGCCAAATGGTTACTACGTTCTGAACGACATCTTCCGATACCTCAAGGAAGACGACGAGATCGAGGAGGAGGCCGAGGCTGTCGACCAGGCCATACAGGACGAGATTGAAGAGGCCGACAAGAACGGAACCGAAGTCGTTCACCAAGCCGAGGCCAACCTTGTCGGCCAGCCAGATGCCACACCCAGTGTCCAGCCCGTCCAGAGCCTCGAGGCCGAGCCCGCTCCGTCCGCAGTCGCCGCCGAAATCGAGGCGCCTCCGGCCGCAGACTCGAAAGCTCTCCCAGCCTCCGAGGAAAAGGCCGAGGAGAAGGCTGTTGCGCCACCAGCAGAGGAGAAGAAGGTCGCAGAGGCAGACAAGGAGGCGGAGAAGGCGGAAGAGGTTGAGGAACCCAAGCAAGAGCCTGTCGTTTCCGAGGAGACACCCGCCGAACCTGCCAAGGCCGCAGAGAGAGCTGTCCCTGCCGAAACCTCTGCTCCGGCCAAGGAGGCTGCCGCTGCTCCTTCTGCCGCTCCAGCTCCAGCCGCCGCCGCCGTCAAGGAGGAGGCAGCCCCTGCCAAGACGCCAGAACCTGTTGCCCCTGCGTTGCCAAAGACCTGGGCCAACCTGGCCGCCTCCGGTGCTAACCGATGGGGCTCGACTGTTTCCGCCGAGGTCAAGGGCGTCTCCTCGTCCAGGCCTGCCGTCACCCAGTCCACTCAAGCCACCCGCCCTGTCAAGGCAGCAACAGGTGCCAAAGAGACCAACGGGACCTCTGCTGCTCACGCCAACTTGACGCTGGCCCACGGACAGGTCTTCGTCAAGAACGTCGTCCCAGAGCACGTCACCACAGAGGCCCTCCGAAGCGCCTTCGAGACCCAGTTCGGTGCCCTGAGGGAATGCCAGGTCGTCGCCTCGAAAGCGTGCGCCTTCGCCGAGTTCGTGAGCCCAGAGGCGGCCAAGAAGGCCATCGTCGCCTCGTTGCCCATCAGGGAAGGTGGCCAGGGCGGTGTCCAAGTCGGAAAGGATGGATGGACCGTCATTGTTGAGGAGAAGAGGAAGCCCGGTGACAGGCCTGCCGGAGGTGCCAGGTCCGGAGGCCCAGGCGGCCGGGGCGGCAATGGAGGTGACCGAGGATCGTACACCAGGACCAACACCGGAAGGGGAGGAGCTGCCAGGACCCACACTGGTGCTCGCACCGGCGGTCGTGGAGGTGCCAAGTAAGTCTACTATTCTCCTCGCCTCGCCCTCGACAACGAACCTGTCCGCTCCGCATTCACCGAATTGTTCGACGTTTTCTAACTCCTTGCTTCATCCCCAACCCGTTCTGTTTCTGTTTCTTTTTTTCTTTTTTCATGCTTTCCCTCGCCAGCTAAATAAGGAGGAAACACTGTCACTCTGCCGATGCCACGACCCACCTCTTCTGTCCTTGCGCCCTTCCTGCCCCAAGACACACGCCCACTACTTTCCTCTCTCCTCTGGGTAACACTATTTGAATTCGCAACTTTTCCCCACAGTTCTCGACGTATTCCCCTTTGAGTGAACCCCCCTCCCTCACCTTCCCCTTTTACCTCCCTCGTTCATCCCTCTCTTTTCCTCCACTTTCAACATAATGCAAGTAAAATCAAAAAGAAACGCCTCAATCGAACGGGGCATAGGCATAAAATCAACCACACCGTCACATCCGCATGACTACCATAACGAACCGAGAATCGCATGGAGGAGGAAACAAGGACGGGGTGGATGGAAGCAAAGATGAAGAGTGGGGGAAAAAATCCAAAAAAAAAACAAGCAACCTCAATCTAATCTTCAATCTCCCCCGCTAACCCCCACAGCCCCATCCCCATCCTACATTTCGCCTTCTCTTCCATCTTCTGCCATTCCTCCCCCGCGAAAAGTAGGAAAGAAGGAAACCGAGAAACCCCATGTGGGTGAACTTTTGTCAATCTCGAACCCCATTTTCCCCCCCATGACCCCAATCAGCTTTTCGATGTCAAGAAGAGGTTCAAAGCGCCGGTTTGAGCCAAGCTTTCATCACGGAGGAGGAGCAGAATGTTTACCTTGGGTAGGGCCACCGAGTGTGTGTGTGTGTGTTTGTGTGTGTGAGGGGGTCTGCCTTGGCCGAGTTCTTTGGTGGAAGGGTTTCAGCGGTGCATGTTGAAGGTGAGGGTGACGCGGCTTCCTCGGATCTGGACGAAGAGTTCACACTTACCTCTCTTCTAAGCATCGTTGTCATAATACAAATTAAATGTAAACTTCTGATTGGTCGACAGTAATCACGTCTTCTTGGTGGAGTTGGTTACCACGTGAGTCTCATATTAAATTGTGATGGCGGATAACTGCCAAGTGATCTCAAGGTCGCCAGTTCGATCCTGGCAGAGGACATTTCTTTTTCCCCCGTCTCTCTCTCCAAATTGACCCCCAGATACGCATTCTCGACAGGATCGCTACGGAAAACGTCAGACCCCTGGGATGCGACGGATTCCCTGGTTCCTCCTCCTTCCCTTTTTCTTTTCCTTTAGGCCCACGCGTGGCTCGTCTCCCTCCTTGTCAAACCTGTTTGCCGTTAGATTCCATTGAATTTATTGTTACATTTCCGGGGGAAAGAAGAATTGCACCCCAAAATGAAGGAATGGACGCTTTTTATCCTGAGCTGAACCTCGGGAGGTTTTGCGAAGGTGAGGGACAGGAACGAAGGGGGGGGGGGGAGAAGGGAAGGAGGGAAATTCAGAGGGAAAGGGGAAGAAAGAAATGGGTTCTTCCCATCCCTTACCATCCAGGACCTACGGAGCTGAGGTGGAGACTTCTGGTGGACAGACGGTATGGCCATGGCAAGCGGAAGGGGAAGTTGTCCTGGATTTCTGGAATCGCAAGATGTGCAAGCGACCCGAGGGTCTTGAAGGAAAAGCGGCGGACAAGACGCCTTGGACTGATGGAGCTGGTGAGCGAGGAGGGTACAGGTCCCTCTGCCCCAGGGTTCCAACCAGTCCAAGATCGAAGATTACGTCCATGGAGAACGCACGGCGTCCAGAAAGCCTCGGTGTGACTCCTGACCAGGCCCTACGGACCGAAACCTCCCTTTCTCAGCGCCACCACCACCACTACGATCGGGGCCGTCGATCTGCTCCGACGCCGGCCCGAGGAAGAGAGAGGTCGATTTTGTTCTTACCATTGTTATTTTTTGTCTTTTTCGTTCATTTTTTTTTCGTTCTCTCTGCAGAAAGTCGAGACCAGGTTTGATTTCTCGGAAAGCGATGACGGAAAGCAGGCAACAGCGTTCAGTTGACGGACGTTCGTGTGATTTCCTTTTTACAATACGGTTGGACTGGCTGGCTCTAATGAGTCGGGGGGTGAAGGGGTGGGATGAGGGGTTAGGATTGTGTCGGGGTAGAGGAGGGGGGTAAAGTGCGGTACCTTTCTATTTACTTCTTTTCTTCCCTCCCACCATGATCCACTTCGCTTCCTTTACGTTCCGTCGGGGTTGTGTGTTGGAGAGTGTGGGATAGAAGACGGGGGAAGGAATGAGGGGAAGGGGGTCAAGAGGACGGAAATCACAGCGCCTTCTTCTCCTCAAGTTCAAACTCTTCCACCACGGCTGGAGAGGTCCCGTTCCTGTCAATGCCAGCTGGCCTCTCATCGAGCACACCGGGTCTGCTGGCAGGTGGCGGCAAGGGTTGCGAAAAGTGGTTCCTCAGCTGCTCGTCGGCGATCCTGTGGACCTCCCTGGCCATGGCCTTGGAGACGCTTAGCAGTGGCCCTGAGAGGTTGAGCTTCCAGACGACGAACGCCGAGCCGAGCAGGGTGAGTAGGAAGGCAAAGTAGATGGGCGACGAAAGGACGACCATGAACTCGTTCCATCCGAGCACGATCATGACGCCGTACATCCAGTAAGGAACCTGGGCGATGGACGAGACGGTCGACCTCTTGGCCTCCACGTAGTAGGCATCCGCTTCCTTCCTGAACCTGGACCCGATCTCTGCTTTCCTCGTCTCGGTGAATAGCTGCAGGGTGGCTGGGAAGTCGAACTCCTCCTCCTCTCCCCTCTCGACAGCGGCAGCTTGGACGGGGTCGTCGGAGGAAGACGGGAGACGGATAAGGAGCTCCTCATCCTTTGGCGCGATTCGCGAGTAGAGGGGGATGAGCGAGAGCGTTTCATCCCTCGCCGTGCGGAAGGCACCGTCGATGTCATCATCGGGCTTCCAGACCCTGGGAACGCCTTCGTCATCGTATCGGAACCTGTCCTCGAAGCACGACCTCAGCTTGGCTGCGAGTACCGTGTCGGCCGTCTGTTCGTCCACTTTGGCCCGAAGAGACAGCCACGACTTCCTCCTGAGGGCGGCGAGTGCTGCCTTGTTTTCATCCTCGGTGCAATTGAAACCTGTCCCAATGTCAGGCGGGCCGACGGGGGAGAATTCAAAAAATGGGAGAGAAAAGTCAGTGAGTCAATCAATCACAGCTTTTCATGCCTACGTATCCCAAAGCCGGGAGGACGCCAGAAAGAAAAAGCTCACTCTTTGCCTTCCTCAGGTAGATGGCCTCGGCATTCTCGAGCACGCTCCTGAACGCGACCAGAATCTTGTCCCACATATCAGGCTGAGGTTTGGCCAATGCCAGCTCGACGGGCTCGGCCAAGCCTTTCTTCACGTTTCTCTCGATCTGAGCCACCATCTTCTTCGTCTCTTCTACCCTCATCACATCGGCGATGCCCTGGATCTCGTTTGAAAGCTGGGCTTCCTCCTCTTCTATGCTCCAATCCGTCTCAGCCAAGAGTACGAGCTTGGCAGCCGCAGCGAATCGATTTTCGGCCTTGCTCCTTTCCGTCCCGACCACCTCGCCAAAGTCGTAGTTGACTTCGCCCCTCATCCTCTCGAGCACGTTGGCCCGGAACGAGGCGAGTACGACCTTGTGGAGATTCTTGAGCTGGCCGAGGAAGAACGGCGACAGGGTACCGTTGAGCTTTTCCAGGAGGTCGATCCTCTTCCTCTTGTAGACTTCCTGATGGTACCTGGAGGCGTCCTTGTCGAACTTGGCGAGCGCTACCGACCGGTGCCGGCCCATGTCGGCTCCGAGGGTCTCGAGGACGTTGCCCGACTCGATGTGTTTCCTGAAACCTTTGACATCGGCAGAGAAGAGGCTAAAGGCGGCGTTGGCGATCTCGTCGCATCGGAACTGGGCAAGAAGCTCTTGCTGGGTCGGCAAGTCAAGATCCTTGTTGCTCATGACCTG
The DNA here is from genome assembly GCA_003144235.1 of Violaceomyces palustris. Lineage (NCBI taxonomy): Eukaryota > Fungi > Basidiomycota > Ustilaginomycetes > Violaceomycetales > Violaceomycetaceae > Violaceomyces > Violaceomyces palustris. The sequence continues at coordinate 13,801 of KZ820086.1, read as the reverse complement.
ATCCCAGATCGAGTTGAGGTAGTGCGGGAGGCCATCGGCGGGGATGCGCTTGTGATACTCTGGTCGAAAAACGAAGTTTGGATCCTTTGGATTAATAAAGCGCTCTCGCAACTGATCGACTGCCTTGTCGAACTCGGATGGCAGGAGGATCTTGTGAGGCAGTGTGGTGAACATGAAGTCGAAGAAATCTGTGATTTGAGAGGTTTCCAGGCCCTCAGGCTGGACGAGGGAGAAGGAGGAGGGAGTCAAAGTAGGGAATGGTAAGAGGAAGCCGAGTGCAAAACGATCAAGGGAAAAGGACTATGCACCGGCTGGTCAAGGTGCAAGTGTGACCGACGAAGCTCACCTTGGAGAGAGAGTCCCAGATCCTGTTCAAGTCGGCCAGCAAGGTGGCCTGAAGGTTTTCAAGAGGTGTAGTCCCGACGTGGTCGCGTATGACGAAGAGAAGCAGGGTTTTGTCCTTTGGACCGTTCAACTTTGCTTTGGAGGCCTGGAAGAGGCCAAGGTTGACCTCGAAGACCGTCTTGAGCAGGCCCATGTTGGCACCTTGATAGAGGCCAACCTGGTGCTCCCAGAGGTTGACAATCAGACACTCTGCAGACGCCATGCTAAAGAGGGCTGACTTTCTCTCAAAGTCCTGATCCTCCCCCCTCTCCCTTCCGTCGGTACCTTCGACGTCCATCACCAAGACGTTCATCTTGATACCCCTGCACATCCAGATGCCTGATTGTAGAAGGAAAGTCGAGGGAAGGAGGAGGCTCAGTCCATGGGGACTAACGACCTCTAGCCAGCGTGGAGAACCCTCCTCCCCGCCATCCCGCCCACCGATCACTCACCTTTGGTGGTCTGCCTCCTCTGCTTTTCGTCCATGACGTCAAAGCTCGTTCCGAAGAGCTTGTTGAGCAGGGTGGATTTTCCCGTCGACTGAGAGCCTGGGAAGATCAAACCATGAGAGAATGACAAGCAAAGAAGGCTATCAGAATGTGCGAAAACTAAAACAAGGAGGCCGTTGACAGATGCTTGGATCTCTTTTGCAACCGATTCTCACCGAGGACGGCGCAAAGGTCATAACCGAAGCCGGCGTCGTCAAGACCCCACTGCTTGAGCTTTGGAGCGAACTGGGCGTTGTTGAACTTTTGATCCTCATCGATGAGCTGCATCCTCTCTGCCTGATCCGACAAGAGGGTGGGAGAGGGGTCGACTGGCATGTTTACACTAGTCCCGACAGTGGAGCCGAGGGTATGTGGAGCGAGTTGACCGGATAATGGGTCCATCATGATGAGAGGTGGGCGAGGTCGGTGAGTTGCAGGATTCTAGCAGAGTTGAATGCTGGCAAAGGTGCACTTTCTCAGCAAGGTCGCCGAGCAGGGTGGTGTATCGGAGCGCCTGGAGACAGGTTTCAAACCCCCTAGTGTAGATTTGACCCAGGGGGGGGGGGGGGGGGGGGGGGGTTGAGAGCGGTGAAGGCGGGGCGAGGGTGAGTAGGCTCGTAAGGTAGGTGTGGCGAGGTCCCAAGCTTCCAGCTCTTCTCGATTCGATTTTCCTTCTTTCTTTCCTGGATGTGATCTTGATCTTCCAGTCGTCGTTGTCGGCACAGGGAGGGGAAGAGGAGGGAGGAGGAGGGAGATGGAGAGGTGAAAGAGGAGGAGGGAGGAGAAGATGGAAGATGAGGAGGGCTCATGGTTTTCGCTTTCAACTCTGGTCGTGGCTGTGTTGATTGTTATTCGCACGAGCCTGAGCTTGGATCGCTCGGTGGCCAAGTGGGCGAGGGATGGTTTGTGCGCCAAACCTCGAGTGACACTCACGTGAAACTCCTCTCACTTGCTCAGCTCTCCATCAAGCACTCCATCAACCACGGAGATGACGTGGAAAGCACTGGGACCGCCTACGGTCACCTTGCCTGCCTCTTCTCTATCTCCTCACTGCTCCGATTGAGTATTCTGGACAGAGGGAGCCAAGGAGAAAGAGAGGAAGAGAGGCAGAGAGAGGCAGAGAGAGGCAGAGAGAGGCAGAGAGAGGCAGAGAGAGGCAGAGAGAGGCAGAGAGAGGCAGAGAGAGGCAGAGAGTGTCAGAAAGAGTGAATGCCGACGCTAGACTCGACGCGGCCCGCTACCACCACTTCCAGTCTCTCTCTCCCTTCCGCCTTGCCCTGTAATCACACCTGAAGCTCCCCATGACCAACAAGGATGAACATGGAATTCAGGAGATCAGGAAATTGTGAGCCCAAAGGCTGACCTTCCAAGACGTTTTTCTTTTGAGGAGAATCCGATTCGAAAGGCCTCTGCTTGGTAGGCCTTCCAAAAAGTCAGGAGTAAGGCAATGCGGTCGAAGAGCAGGCAGATGAAAGAGGGTGAGAGGGAGGAGGAAGACCTGGGAGCAATCAGTAATCGCCTTTTGTGACTCCCAGGATCAGCTAGCTGTCAAGCATCTCGAGGCAGCGGCTCCTTCGCACGGTGAATGACGAGGCATGTACTGGCCAATAGCCGCAAGCCAAGACTTCTCCCAGATGACCAGGAAGCGGTGGAAATTCAATCGAACTTGGTAGAATGGCGGAAGAGTTGGTAGTTGGGCCCGCTTCTCTCCAGCCATGACGAGAGATGGAGCTGCCGGCCTCGTCCAGTAAAGCAGTAAGGTCAAGTCGAGAATGCCAAACGGCGAGCATTGTTAAAACCTGCACCTCCTCCTCCTCCCTCTCTTCCTTCTTTATCCCCTGCCTGAACCTCGAATGAATCTATGCAGCGTGCTTCTGCCGATCCAAACTTTCCCCATCTTACCAGGCTTACGAACTTCTAAATCTCTCATTGAAGTTGTCTCACACCTTACGTCAAGCCCTCCATTTTCTCGCTTACGAGCCGACCTGATCATCCTTGCCTTCCTAGCAGATGGTTCAAGGTCGCAGGACAAAGCATCGAGGTTGGCCATGTGCCAAGCGCAACAAAGTCGGTTGAGTGTCGTAGAAGGTTGCCTACGCAGCCCACGAAGACGCGCTGATCCGGGGCGAGGTTCCCTCCTAGTCCATTCTTTCGCTATCCTCTTGAGCACTCCAGATCTCATCCGCCACCACGGCATGCTTTCAAGCGTTAGTTCCCAGGGCTCAATGGACATTTCATCCATGGCGACTCCGCAATGTTCCACCGACTGGTCGTACGTGACTTCACTTGGGCATCCACTCGACCTAGGCCCCGGGTTGCTGTCGAGGAATACTTCGAGATGCTAAGAAGTATCAACATCGTGGAGATTCCTCCAGTCAGCGCCCGGGGCTGCGGTGGCGAGCCTTACCCTTACCGAACACCCTGAATACTTCGAGGCTGGGATCGGTCCAGCTCGGGCTGGCTAGGGCGTAGGTCGTGGATCAGCTATACGCATATATGTGGCCATCCTCGAGTTCGTGGCCAAGGAAGTTCGAAGTTCCTTCCAGTTTCCTCTAGGCAGTCTGGTAGCATGGGTTGGCTCGCCATCCAGTGCGCCCACACCGAGTACGGCATCGATAGCCTCATCCCCTTCTACAACGTGTTTCGAATCAGATATCCCATGTGGTTTCCATACGACGTAGCACTGGCTCGGGACCATCAGAAGGGGGAGAAGTGTGAGACGTCTTTTTCTCGGAGATCTCCGTATCAACGGACGACCAAAGTCTTCAATCATTTCCTTCCTTGAACAATCTGCGCCGCCGCCTCCAAGGACCCTTCTACCTACGTTGAAAAGGTTTGAAATAAGACACTTTCCTCTCAGGCGAATCGGAACGACGGTTTTCCGCCTTTTCCCTATTTCCATTTCTCTTTTAATCCTCTTTTCCTAGGGCGCTTTCCTGGCCATCATCCACTACTGCTACTTTAGGTTTGCGGCTTTGGAACCGCAAGTTCCTACTCTTCGTTGCCTTCCCAGCAGCTAGAGCAGGTGCTTCAAGCAACGCTCACCGCTCGTCGGAGACAGGATAGAGGGGGAGGGGGCAAAGAAGGGTTCGGCCAACACGACTGAATGGAAACAGGGTCGACCAAGGCATGTCCTCGGTCGTGGCTCGGCCATTGTTGGCATGGGTGCGCGATGTGGAGGCGGGGTGGGGGGGGGGGGGGGGGGGAGGGGGGAAAGAGGAGTGGGGGGGGGGGGGGGGGGGGGGGGTACGGTAAGGGGATAGATTGAGCACCATTGAAGGGCAAGCTAAGCTCATATGACTCGACTCTCGTTTTTGCTGAGTTCAAGGATGTGGAGATCCACCATCTTGCTCTGCTGTAACTTGCTGCTTTTCTCCTTTGCTTTGCCGTCAAGCCTCCTTTTTTCCCTTCTCTTTTTCCTTTTTTTCGGAAACTTGGGCGATTCTCACATCGTGGGGCTCCATCTAAAGTCCTAAGGTTCACCGAGCATTCTTTTATTATAACCGAAGCTACCTAAAGGGTCACCGAGTGACCGAGAGAAAGGACGTGTGGTCAAGGTTCTGGCTGACTCTCCTTCCCACCTTCTTGCCCTCTCTCCTTTCCTCTCTTCACCTCTCCATCCAGCCTTGTGACCCTTCTCCTTAGCCGGCACCTATAAGAATTGGCGGTTGCCTCCGTGGTCGCCCCTGTCGCCCCTTCATCCTTCTCCGTCGATGCATATCGAACAATGCCGCTCGAGAACACCGCCCACCATGCCGCCATCCCACCGTCTGAGACTGCCAAGGGTAGTGGGGGCGGGAGCGCAGGTCGAGCTAGTTCAACTTTCGCGCCTCCGATCCTGATGAGCGGTCAACGCATCTCCAACACCGTCCACACCACGGTGCCGCCGCTCCGCTCGTCCATCCTCTCACCCTTGAAGCGCTTTCGGGAAGGCTTGGTCGGTCGAGCGAGCCGCCCTTGGTCCTCCTGGCTCGCCGACTCTGAGCCAGGCATGCCCCTCAAGGAAGCCGGCCTCCTTATGGCCATGATCCTGATGGGCTGGATCGATGCCACCCCGGGAGCCCTCGTACCGGCCATCAGGCAGCACTATTCGATCGACTTTATCGTCGTCTCGATGCTCTTCGTGAGCAATCTGGGCGGTCTGATCGTGGCCGCGTTCCTCACTTCCTTCCTCCTCGACCGAGTCGGCTTCGGCAAGACCCTCTCCATCGCCGCCGCCTGCGGTACGATCGCGCCCATCATCTTTGTCACGCGGCCACCCTTCGCCGTCCTGGTCGTCTCGATGCCGATCGCCGGCATGTCGTCCGGGATGATTGATGCGCTGGCCAACAACTTCATGTCGGTTCGACCACGAGCCAGCGTGCGACTCGGAGCGCTCCATTTCGTCTACGGCCTCGGCGCCTTCCTCTGTCCCATGGCTGCCATCCCGTTCACCACCCAGATCGACGGAAAGAAGGGCAACGGTATCGCTTTCAACTACTTTTACTCCATCACCCTCTGCCTCGCTATCCTCAGCCTGGTCCTTGTCAGCACCGCGTTCAAACTTCAACGCGAGGAGATCGTCGAGCACGGTCGCCTGGCCGACGAACAGCAGCCCAACGGCTCCGCCTCGCCGGTCACCATACCCGAACGGCGAAACAGCGGTGAAGACATTGTCCTCGAGGCTCTGAGCGCCAAGACGGAAGCTTGGAGCGCCGCCGGTCTGATCGCGCTGCCTCAGATCGGTGAGACGGCCGCTGCTGAGGTGCCGAGGAAGACAAAGCACAACACGGGCCTTCGGTTCAAGCAGATGTTGCAGCGCCGCGACATCTGGACGCTGGCCCTCTTCACTCTCTTCTACGTCGGTACCGAAGTCTCGATCGGCGGTTGGTCGACCTCTTTCCTGATCGAGGTCCGGAACGAGACCAACACGTCCAACCTGCTCGTCTCGGGCTTCTGGGCTGGAATCGCGCTGGGTCGGGTGCTTCTGCTCCCGGTCACCTCTTGGCTGGGGGACGAGTGGGCGGTGATGGTCTACTTTGGCCTTTCGATCGGCCTCCAGGTGATCGTCTGGACGGTCCCCAACGTCGTCGCCAACGCCGTCTCGTTGGCCTTCCAGGGCTTCTTCCTGGGGCCCATCTTCCCGATCATGGTCCACGTAGCCTCGCGCCGCATCCGACCGCGCTCGCTCTTCACTCCCGGCCTCAGCTTCATCATCAGCTTTGGCGCCGCAGGATCAGCCCTCTTCCCGCTCATCGTCGGCATCGCGGCGGAAAAGGCTTCCAAGGGAATCGAGATCCTGGCACCGATCCTGATCGCGCTGCTCTCGGTCCAGGTCCTGATCTGGATCCAGGTCGGCGTCCCCTTGCCCTGGAAGCGCCAGCCTGCCGCAGCCGAGCAGGATAGAGAGGATTGAACCTTTCCCCTTTGTCGCACTCCCGCTCCAAATCCCGACGGCATCCACATCGGAGCTGAGACGAGCCCCCGTCCCGTTTCTAATCCTATCCAGTCTCGACTGTCGATGGTTTCACTTGTTGCTCCTTCGTCCTCTCTCCCAACCTTTCTTCCTTCCTTGTTTCAATGTCCCCTTCCTTCCTCTCCCCTTCCTTGTTTCAATGTCCCCTTCCTTCCTCTCCCCTTCCTTCCTCTCTTCCCCTTTCCGACTCGATCTGGACGTTCCCGCATCCTTGTAGATTAGCACAGACGGTACCCCATGAATGAAGATCTTGCAAGTGACGTAGCCAGGTAGAGAGTGGTATAGGGAGAGAGGGAGAGATCTTCCAAGGTCATCGACTCGGAGTCCGGACCCATCTTGCCTCTCCTGCAAGGTTGGGCCGACAGCAGGCAAGAAGGTGCGCGAATAGAGAGGAGCCGACGCGAACCGCCTGGATGGGTGGAAGCTCGCCACCTGGTTCGACAGGCACCCCCACATGTGTGCGCATCTACTCTCTGCCTCTCGCTCCCTCTCTATCCCTCTTACACCCTCTCCATCTCTCTCCATCTCTTTCCATCGCTCTCCATCTCTCTCCGTCTCTCTCCGTCTCTCTCCGTCTCTCTCGCGGTGGCAACCCTGAGTCGAACTCGGTCGTAGCTGCGACTGCGAACCGTGTGAGCGTGTGTGTGGGGATTTTGATTTTCATGGTCATTGAATTGTAAAGTACATACTGTAATCAAGATGAATTGGATGAAATGGGTGACGAGTTCAACCCCCTTGGTTGAGTTGGGCCGGATCATCAGCACGTGCGCTAGCGAGAACCCTTTTTTTTTTTTTTTTTTTTTTCCTTTCTTGGGCCACTCGCACACCGAATCACACACATCATCACACTTTCACTTCACTTGCCCCTTCGAATAGCACCTGTTACTGCAGTCAACTTCCTCTAGAGCCCCATGGATGGGTTATCGGTGTATCCTTTCGATCCTTGGTGCTCCCACGTTGCGGACGCACAACTCTTCTGTGACTGTGCTTTTTTTACACACATGTGACTGCGAGAGGGACCGCGTGCACACGCCTTGGTAGTCTGTGACCATCCGTGGGCGGCGACTCGTCTCCCTCTTTCTTCCCCCTTCTCCTCTCAACCAAGCGCGCGTGTCGCTAAACCTGGCTCCTCGGAAGTGGTTGGTTGCACTCTCACTCGCGCAGCGCTCCAACGTGTCGCTACTCACTCTGTGACTACTACTGACCCGACTTGACCAACTACCCACTCACAAGCTAACAAGCTAGCTACTTTGAATTGTTGTATCACTCCTCACACTCTGACTCTACTTGATCCGCTTTTGGCCAAACTTGCATCTTTGATTATTAGCGATCGTTGGTAGTATCGCTCTGCATACCCTCTTCCCACTCATGACTACACCCACCTGCTCGCCGGATTCCCACCTCCCACCTCACCACTGCCACCACCTCCTCTTCCCTTTGACTCCCCTCCCCTCCCCTCCCCTCTCCTCACCCGACCCGCCTCCCCTTCACACCATCCTCCCTCGCATCCTCCCTCGCATCCTCCCTCGCATCCTTCCCTTTCCTATTCCCCTTGCCGCCGGTCTGATGGGATCAGACGAGCCACCAGCCCGAGCATACCCACAGGTGCGATCAACCGAAACGACCCTCCAGTCTCCTTTCCAAGCATACACCGGCCCCAAGCTAGAACAGCTCTACCCTTGCTCTGAACACCAACCCCCCTCACCCCTTATCCCTGGACCAACACCCGGGCATCCTCGCGCGACAAACGGAAATTGGCTGTAGAGCGAGGCGGCATCGATCGAGAGGAGAGGAAAAGGAAAGGAGAGAGAGACGAGCTTGGAAGCGAAAAGCTACGAGAGAGAAACGAAGAAGAAAACAGGAGAGAGGAGAGGAGAGGAGAGGAGAGGAGAGGAGAGGAGAAGAAGAGGAGAAGAAGAGGAGAGGGAGAAGAGTGGAGAATAAGAGCAAAGCCTTGATCCGTCCAGCATCCCTCTACGTCTTTCCTCCCCCCCCCCCCTTCCTTCAGCATTCTCCCACCACAACATCGGTATGAGTGACAGAACAGGAATTCCAACTACCTGCCTTAGAGTGTCAGACCCTTCTCTTCTTCCCGGCGAATCGATCAGCGAACCGAGCACGGCTTCGCCGCCTCCATCCCCGCTCTATTCGGTCCAAGAGACACCATGAATTCAAAGACATCCCCAACCCCGGTCAGCCAAGCGGGCGCTCGGCAGCACCCTAACCAGTCGACCGGATCCAGTCAGGCGACCCCTTCGTCGGCGACCTCGCGACACTCGAGCCAACTTCAGCTTCGGCATGAATCGTCGGTCTCCAAGCCTCCCAACGCCGCCCTCCAACCCAACACCACAGCATCGTCTCCTTCGACAGCCAACCTTTCGCGGCCCCCTTCAAACTCGGATTCCCGCGTCCAATCCCCTCAGCAAGCGGACTCGGTACCTCCTCTCCAGAAGCAGGCTCGGAACCAGGAGGATGATCACATGAGCAGCGTCAAGGTGCTTCCTTCCCTCTTCGAAGATGCCTCGCCTGAAGACGTGATTGTCCTGGTTGGTGAGTACCTCGCTCGAAACGAGGTTCCCACAGTCGCCGTTCCATGTCCGGGCGGGTGACGAGCCCTTTGCGTTGCTCATCATCTCACACACCTTTTCCTTCCCTTTGTGTCTTTTTTTTTCTTCCTCCTCGTTCGATGTTCTGCCACATCCTCCCGCTTTGCAAAAATGGTATCGATGATAATGAAAATGCCTTTGCAGGCGACATGCTTACCAGGCTGACGACACACAACGACACCTTACCGTTGCATCCATCCTCGCTCACCCGCTTCCACTCCAGGGCAACTCCGACCATCAGCTTACCTTCTTACCTTCGCAGGATTGCAAAGTATACATCCCTGGAGAAGAGTTGCATGTTGATCCTACTCGTTTACATCGACAGGGTCTGCGAAAGGATGTCAGGGTTTACCATCTGCGGCTTGACGGTTCACAGGTTTGTTTGCGCAGCTGTCGTATGTGCCTCCAAGGCCCTGTGTGATGCCTTTAGCACCAACAGTGAGTTTCCCTGAACATCTCCTTCTGCGGCCCTTGCTATCCATCCGAGGATCCAACAAAGAGAACTGGCATCTCATCTTTTCTTGGCCTGTGCCTCGTCACAAAAATGATTCACAGCTCACTATGCGAGGGTGGGAGGCATTTCTCTAGTAGAGTTGAACATGCTTGAAAAGGAATTCCTTAACATTATCGATTGGCATTTAACTGTAAGTTGCGATCTTTTTGCCCCTCTCTCCTTTTCCCTCCCTATTCCTTTTCTTTTCTTTTCTTTTTTTTTTTCCTCTCTTCTTTCATCCATCACCTAACTCCCATCCTGAATCCCGAGCGATCTCTCCCCGCTTCCATGCTGAAAAGATCGCCTTGTGGCCTTGATTATTCTGCAGTGTAGCGGCTCTTTGCTTCAGCATTACTACACTTCCCTTGTCCGGTCACACCCATCTTATACCCTTGCAGAGCTTCCACCCCTGGAAAAGCCGGGTCATGTTCAAGATCCAAAGCCAGAACCTTTTTTGGCGCCATGCAATCCGTTCGAAGTGCATGACCCCACCTCTTCGTCGTACCCGGCCTCCAACGATGGGGTTGCGAGAAAAATCAGCGCGTCCCCCAAAGCTGCCAATGCTGTCCATTCAGAGAACAGGAGACCAAGTGGCAGCCAAGAAAGGAGCAATGGCGGACTAGGAGGTCAACGTCGTGACTCGATTCAACTTGTGGACACAACCGGTCCGACGGATCTTTCTTCAACCCTCCAATCGCAAGATCAGCCGCATCCATACGTCGAAAGTCCGGTTCGAACTCGCACCTCCTCTCATTCTCCGAAACCCAGAGGTATCCCCCCATCATCTGTGGCCTTGAATACCCCCGGCTCAGACTACCCGCCCGGCCACGACACCGGTTCCGGCTCTGGAGCCAACTCTGAGTCGAGCTCGAGCTTGGGAAGCGGTTCGATCCTCTCGCAGCACGTCAGCAGTGCCGTTGTGAGCTCGGGAATCCCCTCAGCATCTGAGCTCGGATCAGCGTCTCCCTCCCACGCCTCTCTTTCCGTCTCGATATCACAAGGGGCCTCAAGGAGTTCTCCTTCTGGGTTGGGCGAGGGGAGTGACAGCTCTCTTTCCGTTTCTGTCAGCAACCACAAAGCCTCGGCTTCCAGAGGGAGTCCGGCAAGCCCTTTCATCAATACTACTGGAATCACTTATTCCCATTCACCCACACTACCATCCAAGTCACCTTCGTCTTCTTCCTCGAGGTCCCCTGCTTTCGGTGAGGCTCATTATCAGCCTCGACAGCAAGTTCAAACGCATCAGGCATCAAAAGCACCAACGAACGGGCACTTCAGTTCGCCCCCTTGGAGCTCGCCCCAGAAAAGGGAAAGAGCAGGCTCGTTCGAGGATCGTCCAGATCTTTCGTCTGCTTCTACAAGCTCACCTGGCAGTCGTCACTCGAGCGCGGTGAGGAGGGTGCAGAGGTCACCCAACCTGCAGGCTTCTTCGGGCGGTGGTGTCCAATCCGAAGTGGATGCTCGTGCCGTCGAAAGGAGCCCCAGCAGCTCGACGGGAAAAGGCTTCTCGAGGTTTGCCGCATCATCCGTCGGTCTGGGTCCGAGCGCAGCAAGGGAACTGGGATCGCCCCCCTACTCTTCAAGATCCCCCTTCAATACCTCTTCGAAAGCGAGGAACGGAGCCTTCTCTAGCAGCAGCGGCGGCACGCCTTCTCCCGCATCATCTTCCAACGGCAACCTGGGTGCAGCCATGGAGATGGGTTGACGGATATCGGTCCGAGGAGCAGAGACAGGTGACTCCCAGCATTTTGAAAGAAGTCTTCCAACATCGCAAACTCTTGTCATCCGGATGATCACTCGTGAATTTTGGCAGATCCCTCGTGCCTTTTGGCTTTTAGCTTCGCATGCCCCCCCCTCTTTATCCTCCGCCTTCTTGCAATCAAGCCCGACCCCACTTTTCGTCTGGATCCTCATCCTTCCCGTGCTGTAATTTACTTCGGATCCGTCATTCAAAGAAAAGAATATTAAGAAAAATCAAGCAAATTCTTTTAAAAGAAGAAAAAGTAGAGTTTAACCCGTCATGAACTGATCCAGGGCTGGATTACCATTTTTTGGCCAAGAAGGGATGAGAGGAAGGGTTGATGGAACTCTCTTCCTGATTGTTTAGGCTGAAGTTGCAGACCTTCAAACCATCTTGACATTTGATCAGATCCTGATCACCCAAAACTCCTCTGGCTCTCTTGCCACTCTTGTCAAGTGATCACTGATCGGGCACATGAAGATGCTTGTCCCTCTCTCTATGCTCTTTTCAAAGTCACCTGACTTGGTTGGCAATATTGATCTCCATACAAGATTTCACCTCACCTGACAGGTGATCTAGATCAATGGAGCTTCTTCTCTTCTCATTTGATGCACTCTCCAAGTCTAAAATTCCTTCTGACCTGATCTTGAAATACATGAGGTCAGGTGGTTCACTTCATGTTGATGCCTTCCTCTTAACTGTTTTTCCTATCTGGCGTTCCAGATTTATCTTCTTACTCCTCTGACTAAGTAATACTTAGTGGAATCTTAAAGTGTAAGCCAGTAAATTGCCTGGAGAATGAATATATCCAAAGAACAGAAGAAGGAGAAAGAATCTTCCTTAAGAGATTCAAAATAGACTGAATTGAATTTGGCCACTTCAGTAAAATAACCTTTTAGCTAAAAAGGCCTCTTTTAGAGTGTCACTGAATTAGGCTTATACTTCCCAAGTCTGAAAACTTAGTTTTGCTATTGGAACCCATATTTCTATATTTTCTCAATGCCTTCTTCTAAGTATTTATGTATCACATTACTTATATTTTTCCAAAGTAAATAAGAAAATTTTTTACTGCAGCTATCATACTCTACCTATAAGGAATGCAAATTACAGTTTTGATATTTCTTCTCACTATTTCAAGCACTATATGTAAAAAGCAGTGTTTTCAAATTTTGACTACTTGCCTTTCTGCATCTTTCTTTAACCTTTTTTCTTTCTTGCCAAACCTAGGCCTTTCTCTTCTTCTTTTTCTGAGAAATAAGAAGACCTTGAAATTTTGTAGCATTTGATCTGCTCTTTTTGATCTTTTAGCAAAAATCTGCGTGAAAAATTATCTTATCAATATTTTGTTTCCAGATTTTAGGTGATTCATTCTAGGAAAGGAAAAATAATTGTTTTTTAAAGAAAATAAGAGACACTGATCTTTACAAAAATGTTTACTACTAAATGGTCATCAACTTCTTTTTTCTTCATTATTATTCAGTTCATAGTTCTTTTTTCAGAAGATTCTATCTTTATTTTATGTCCTGATAAGGCAGAACTTTTATTTGATGCAAGCAGTAGTTCTTTGACTTTGAGAAAGACTGTTCAAGCTACAAGTCTTGGAATTAAAGGACCTGAAGATGATTCTCAAAAAGTCTTCTATGACTACTTGAATAAAAATTTTGAGGCAGTCAAGATTATATGTTATAGTGATCCAGATACAGTAAAAGTAAATGATTACTTTTTGATAGATTATGTCAAAGAAAAGTCAAAAAAGGATATTCTTTATAATCACAAGGAACAACTATATGGAGAAGCTTTTAGATTTACTTTTAAGAATGATTTGGGTGTTGAGAACAAAATGATGGCAATTGGTATTTCTTTTTATGACTCAAGAAACCCAGAATGGTTCATGCTACCAGCAAATTCTTATCCTCGAACTTTAATAACCTCTCTGCAGGGACGTCATATTCAAGTAAAAGAGGAATGAAGACAATTGGATCAATTTGCACTCTTTCTTGTTTAATTCCAAGTCTTGATATTTGTATTCTGTGATCATGGTTCCAAGTTGTGAGTTCCTATCCCTAGGTTTACAGTCGGGCTCGAAGGAAGAACCCGGACTCCTCTGGCCAAAGTGCCTAGCTGCAGGTTCATGCAA
>KZ820085.1:12111-23739 GCA_003144235.1 Violaceomyces palustris | reverse complement strand
AAATTGGAGTCAGCTCAACGGTTCCCATGCAAGAAGAGTGAGAGGGGGGATTGCGGGTGGGAGGACTCTCTCTCTCTCTCTCTCACCAAGGAAACGATCTTGTTCCTGATTCGAACATGATCTTCCACATCCGAATCCAGGTCTCTTAGGAGGGGTGAGAGGAAGTTTTTCGTCAAGAGTTCGATCGAATCCCTGAGGTGCCCTTTCTCGACTCCATCCCTGACCGATCCGATGATCTTGATCCATTCCGATAGGTTGGAGAGAAGGGTTGAGAGCATGTTCAGCAATCGATTCGATGATGTTGCTGACGACCAAGATGCTGCTTGTTCGATTCCCTCCAGGCTTGAGCAGAGGATTCGGATCTGACTCCTGAAGTTGGAGACGAAGGACCAGACCAGAGACTCCAACCTCTGATCCCCCTTGTCCAGAAAGTAGCTGGCCATCTCGACGATCCTGGCGAGACCAGAGTTGTCGATCCGATTCCAAGGGTCCAGGCCGACCTTTTCGGAGATCTCGTTCAGTCTGGGAAGGAGGACGTTGGAGATCATCGTCTTTAGGATCTCGTCGTCCCCTCCCACCTGTGACGTGTTTCCCTCCTCCAATTGACCGTAAACGTCGGAGTGGACGTAAAGGTCCAGATCCTTGTACCACTTGAAGCCTTCCAGCCCCATGGTCGTCGTCGTCGCCGACGACGCGTTGCTAGCATTCGCGCTTGAAGCAGAAGGGGAGGAGGAAGGGAAGGGATCCCATTCGCAAATTTCCAACCTTGACCAAAACTCCCAGACCGAGACGAGGGCTAGACCACCCCAAGCCTTCTCGTACTCTTCCCTGTACCTCGTCCTCCATTCCTTGAACCTAGAGACGATGCAGGAGGGGTGAAGCACCGGATCCTCCTCCCTCCCGCTTATTCTGAAGCAAGGGTCCAGGTACTCGGGAGCTTTGACGTCAGAGAGGATCCGAGAGACCTTCTCCCTGAGGCTTTGCCTGGCTTGATCGTAAGAGATTTGGTCTGGAGCCGACAGATGGTCGAGCTGGTCCGCTCGCCTCTCGTCACCGTTCGACGATCCAAATCCACTGGCTTCATCCACCTCCATCGCGACGACCTCCTCCTCCTCCTCCTCCTCCTCCTCTCCACCCACAAACGGTACGAGGGAGGAAGGGAGATCAGGTTTTCGAAGACGACCGCCGCCCACGATGGAAGTAAGCTCAGTCTCCAGCACTTTGGATCTGGCCCGGATCAGGATCCGATTCCTCATCCTGAGGATATCCAGGCTCTCCCTCTCCGCCTCTTCGAGAAGTGGGACCTTGCTGTCAAGGAAGCCGGCCAAGCTCTGGACAAAGCCTTCAAACTCCCTGAACCAGCTCTCCTTCTCCTCCGCCGTTCCCACCTCGGCCTTGTTCTCCTCGGAGGCTTTTCCAAGGTCTTCGAGACCCCTCTCGGCATCCTCCATGATGGCCTGGTGGGAGAGAGAGCTCTGCTCGAGTGATTTGAGTTTGTTCTTGAGCCTCGAGGAGGAAGAGGTCAAGGTCGGCATGGGAGAGGTCAGAGGGATGTCGGCGCTCCTGTACGGTGACCTCTCCCTGTTCTCCAACCTCTGTCTATGACCGGGAAGAGATTCCATCTTGCTCATCTGCGACCTTTCCCACTCTTCTTCTTCCTCCTCCTCCTCCCCCTCCTCCAACACCCTCTCCCTCATCTCTTGATCGTCCTGGTTACCCTCGACTCCTGATCCTCTCGAACCTACCATTCCGGCCGACCCACGGCCAACACCCCGGATGGCATCTTGGATTTCCTTCAACCTCCTTTCCTTCTCCATCTCCTTCCCCCTCTTGCCTCCCACCAGTGAGATCCTCTCCGTGGCTCCCGTGAACTCGGAATGATCCTCCTCTCCACTTCCGATCTCATCCTCCTCCCTCACGATCCTGGAATCGGGGTGAGGTCCGACATCAAGACGACCTCTTCCACCCCTATCCTGATCCAACCTTATGAAATCTTCCTCCTCCCTCCCTCCCTCCTCCATCGCTCCGCCACCATTCTTGGCAGACCTGATCTTCTCCCTGATCCTCCTCTCCTTGGCAGACCTTATGAACTCTTCCGTTGGGATCCCGTCCTCGTCCAGATCCACCTCCGATATGCTACCCACTACACGATGGCTCGGGAGACCTTGACGTTTAGAAGGTGATTCCGAGGCGGTTGTAGGCAAGGTGGCGGAGGAGGAGGAGGACGTCGACGTCGTCGGTAGATGGAAGCCGTACCTATCCAAAAGGCTCGTACCGCCAAAACTATCATCATCCCCCCTATCAGGGACGGAACGATCCACATTGAGATTGTCAGGTACCAAGAGACCTCTCCTCCTACCCTTTTCACGATCTCCAACGCCTACGGATCTGTTGGAGGACGTACGTGGAGAAGGATCAAGTGATGGATCGGAAAAGTCAAGATCCAAAAGCGATCCATCACCAACGTCCCTTCTACCGAGTTTCCCCGACTTGGAAACATCACCACCAGCCAAAGCGACACCTCTACCTCTGGAACGGTTCGTACTCTTGGAGGTGGTGGTAGGGGTGTTGGAACGGAAAATCACAGCCGAACCGGTCCCCTCCTCCTCCTCCTCCCCCTTCTCCCCTTCCTCGTCATCCTCCATCGACTTCAAGGGAGTGAAGGATGTCGAAGCATTCTGCTGCTTCTTCTTCTTCTTCTTGAAAAGGATCGGTACCGAAACATCCTCTCCCCCCCCTCCTCCTCCTCCAAAAGTCGAGGGGGAGGTTGAATTCGGATCTTTCCCTTCCATTCCCACACTTTCCTCCCGGTCCTGAGGTTGGATGGGGTTTGACGAGGTGGATTTTTCTTTTTTATGTAAAGATGGATAGGGCGATGTGGTTTGCAGGAGAGGGAGGTGAAAAGGGGAGGGATGGAGGATGGGAAAAGTGATGATGGTGGTTCGTTATGGGTTAGAGGTGAACATGAATGTGGAGTTTCTTCTTTCTTCTCTTCCCTCTCCCTCTCTCTCTTCCATCCAATTTTCGATCACTCGGATTTTCCATATCAGGACAGAAAATCAGGCAAAGATTTCCACACCCAACACGAACGCCCTGAACTTGTGGTATCCTTGTTTGATAAAGTACATTTTCTTAAGGTACGTTACATGGGACAGGAAGGGAGGTGCGTGTCAAAGGGTAGAAGGGCGAAAAGCGCGGGGGACTGGATATCATGGAGAGGAAGCGTTGGTAGGTTTGCTCAACTTTTTCAACTTCAACTTGAATCCGCCTCCGCCACTCGCGGGAGGAGGTCCACTCTTCCCTCCGCTTTCGCCACCACCACCAATGCCGTTCAAAGCCATCTCCAATGAGGAAGATCCTTCCAGACCTGCCGAGAGTCCTCCGGCTTGCAGTGAGCCTTCTCCCTGGTGGTTGTTAGAGGAGGATGAAAACGCGCCACCCACCCCGGCGCTGAGGGGCGAGGGCGAAGGCGGGATGGGAGAGTTGATCCCGACGCCCATTCCCATCGCTCCCAGACCTGGTGGACCAACGACACCCATCCCGATCCCTCCCGGTCCCATCCCAAGGAACGACGCGCTCCCGAGCGGGGTTCGTGTTCCGGGGGTTCCTAGACCCCCCACTCCGCCTACACCACCACCACCACCGCCACCTCCTCCTTCCAGCCCTACCCCTCCTACACCACCACTACCACCAGGTGTGCCGACCATATTTCCGTTCGCCTGGCTGGGATACATGGGACATGACGTGTTGGTGCTCATGTGACCCACGGCTCCACATCTACCGCACTTCCTCTTGGTGTCGGTCTTGTTGAGCAGCTTCTTGTAACCTCCCGGGATGGGGAGGCCCTCGGCGGCGGCTTTAGCGTTCTTCCTCTGCATCCTCCTCTCTTGGTTCTTCTTCCTCTGAGCCAGTTCCTCCTGCAGCCTCTTCATCCTGGCCGCATCGACGGCGTCATCGCCCGTCGGGACCAGATCCTCGGTCGCCAGCATCTCATCTTCGATCTTCTGCCTCTGCCTGACGTAGGCGTTGATCACTGCAGGATCCTTGACGATCTCCTTTTGCCACTTGCCATTGACCAACCTCCTGATCCTTAGCACCTTGCCCGAGTTCTCTCCCGCTTGAGACCCTCCTCCTCCTCCTCCACTAGGTGTATGCTGAGTGTCTTGAGCGCTCGCATTGCTCATCGCCGAGGGACTCCTTTGTCTTCTCAACGACTCGGCCCTAGAGAGGTGGAAGTGATGGCCGTGGCCGCTTGGAGGCGGGGGAGGAGCCGCTTGACCGTAGACCGGTTGCTGTCTGTGCTCGTCCGCCTCAGTCAGGACTGGAGGGACTGGGTTGGAGAGGGCGTTGTGCTGAGCCTTCCAGATCCTTTCAATCTCGCTCCTGTAGACGGCCTGCTGCTCGGCAACGCTGTACTTGTGGCCCGACTTGGACTTTGCCTCCATCTCGGCCAAGGCCATCCTCTCCTCGGCGTCCTCGCCCGCCCTGAGGAAGATCTCCTTCATCGAGACCCTGATGAACGAGAAGGCCTCGCCTCTGCCCGTCGGGTCGCCCTCTCCGTGGAGCTTGAGCATGGCCTTGCCTTGGGTCGCGTTGATGAAGTTCTTGCTCGTGATCCAAGGCGCCAGGAGTTGCTCGATGTCCATCTTGGATTCGTCGCCATCCTCGTCAGCTCCCTCGGCCGTCTTTGTGTAACCGGCGTCCAGAAGGTGTCTTTGACCCACCTGCATCGCTTCGGCGAGGCAGACGTTCTCCGGGGGTAGGAGCTTGAGCAGCTCTTGCTCCTCTGGCACCACGATGTGAGGTTTCAACTTCCAGTACCCCTGATTGATGTCGCCCGCCTTTCGATTGTACTCCATGAATTCCTGCCAACATTGGACGTCAAGCATGAAAATGAAAGGGCACTGTCAGAATAGGTTTCCTATCATCGACCACATCCTTCCCCTCTCCGAAATGGGGAGAGGAAGGAAAGAAAGAGACGTGGGAAAACGGGGCGGGGCTCACCTTCAACCTTTGCCTCATCTGTAGCTCGTTCTGATCCGGAAAGTACCTCATGAGCCTGTAGATCTTGATCCTCTGCCTGTAGCTCTTCTGAACCAGCTTGAAGGCGATCATCTGAAGCCGGTACTTGATGTTGTTGGTCACCAGCCTGGCGTGCGGTCCTGGGATGGGCACGACGGGGTAGGTTTGTCCCACGGTGAAGAGGTTCTTGATCTCCCTGAGGTAGTACCGGATCTCGTCCTTGGTCGTCGACCGGACCAGCAAAAAGTCGGTGTGCGCCGCCTTGTGCCTGAAGAGAGGGGCCCGCACGAGGTTGTTGTAGAGCGTCGGCTGCGTCTGGCCCTCATCGATGCTACCAAATTTCATGAAGGGCGACTCGTCCGAGACGTCGAGCACGTAGGGCTCTCCGATGTCGGCCTTGGGGATGGTATCGTCCTTGGCGTCCTTCTTTCTGTAGTAGTTGACTAGCAGAGAGCCCATCCCGAGGTTGGAGAGCAAGGGAGGATACTCCTCCGAGTACTCGTACAGGACAAAGGGTCCAGTGTCCTTGAGCGTCAGGTCGCGAGTGGTCCTGAGCACCTCGTTCGGATCCTTGGCCCCCCTCTTTGCACCATCCTTCCTCTTCTTGGATGACCTGGTCTTGGAGAAGGTGAGGGGCATGTTGGTGGGGAACTGCATGGCCGGACGATGGAAGGACCTCGCCTCGACCTTCGAGAGCTTGGTCTTGTAGAACGGAAGCTGGAGCTTTGTGGCGGGCCAGGCGTGCTGGACGACGAGCTTGCCGAGCGTCTGACGCACCCTGTGGCGGTGCTCCCTGGTCTGCTCGTAGAACTTGTCGTTGGAGAGGTTGAAAGGGTCCAGCTCGACCCCGCCCTTGGCCGAAGCGGCGAGGTGCCTGTGGCCCAGAGCGTGGTTGTTGCTCTTGAGGTCGGACCGCAGGAGAGAGTTTTGCTTCACGACCGGTCCGTTATCCTCCTCCAGCATCATCTGAGGATCGTTCATGTCGAGCACGAGATGGCTGAAGTCTCTGAAGGGGCAACTTCTGTCCCAGATGATGCTCTTCAGCCAGTCGCCGCCGGAGAGATCGTGGTTGAAAGGCTTGTCGACTAGCGAAGCTGAGATCTCAAGGGCTTTTGTTGGCGGCTGCTGGGAACTCGGTACGTCGACACCACTACCACTCCCATCAGTCACTCTGTCGCCACCCCATTCTACCTGATCTTCCCAGTCTTCCAGCTCGACCATATCCAGCCTGAATGCTCCTCGGGCATGCTTTCCGACGTGTCCGAGTCCCGGGAGAAGATCGAATTCGTCTCGCTCCATCCCATCTTGGGGCCCGCTCGCCCTGAGCAGCTCCTCCGTCAGTTGGACCACGAACGGCTTTCCTCTCGCCTTCCTCCTCTCGGGATGGGACAGCATGATCTCTCTGGTGCTCCGAGGTCGCGGGAGTTGATCCTCAGGATGTAGTTTGAAATGGGCTGGCTTTCCAATCGTTCTAGGCTTTTTCGCAGGCCTGGTGGCGAACATTTCGGTGAAGTTGAGAATTTTTCCGGGCTCAAAGTCAGGGAAGAGTTGCTTGACCTCTTTCAAATCGAGCTCGTACCTGGGATCGACGGAAGGTGGCGGCGGAGTCATCATCATCATCATCATGCCATCGCGGTCGCGGACGACTCCCTGGTTCGGGGAAGTTGGAAGTGGGGGTAGAGGGATGGAAGGCTGATCGTCGAAAAGGGATAGGCCATCGTGATCTTCCTGTTCAGTCTTGATCCGGACAGTCGTAAGGTCAGAGGTGGCGACGGCGGCTGAGCCAGCGGCTAGAGGAACGTCATCTTCTTCATCGTCGTAGTCGTCCTCCTGCATCGGCCGAACATCGTTGTCATGACCTTGGTGATCATCGAAATCGTCGTCTTCTCCGCGTAGCGTTGTCTTTGGCCTCTCCAGCTGTGCCATGCCCTGCCTGTAGTACCTCTCCAGCGCAGCCCTCTCCTCGGTGTCCTTTTTCCTCTCGAGGTCGAGCTCGTTCCTCATCTCGTCATCGACCTCGGTCTCCCAGTCCCTGGCGCTCGACTTTTGACCCTCGGGGCCGAAGAGGTCATGATCGTGGTCGTCCTCATCATCATGGAAAGTGTCTTTGTAGATCTGGTCCGGCTTGAGGTTGGTATTCGAAGAGATTCCGAGGCGTTGTTGGATGCCGTCCTGATACTCTTCATCGATACCGATTTCCTTGAGAACGTTGCCGAGAGCGAGGCCACCGAGCTGGTTGGCAGCGCTGTGCTCGTCGTCCATGATGAATGTCGAAAATTCGGTGCGTGAATGCAAACACTCGCGTTGGATATTTTGTGCGCGGTAGAAGATGGTCAAAAGGTTCCCTTCCTTTTATATAAACCTGTTTGCTTATGCATGTAGAATCCCCTCCTTGAACCCCCTCCCTCTTGCTCGCTCCCAATCACTCTCTCACTCACACACACACGCTCTCCCCTCCCAAGCTACTCTCCTCCCGTGTGCGCCTTTCCTTTCCCTTTTCCTCCCCTCCCTCTTCTTCTTCTCCTTGTCCTTTTACCTACCCCCTCAATCCTCTTTCGCTTTCCCCCCTCTGTTCCCCCGCCTTGGGACCGTCCGCCTGAACTCTGGATTAGCTGCTCCAGTTGCGCCCTTGAAAGATACGGCTGAAAAGGTGGCGTTCTCCGGGATGGATATGTAGAAGGGGTGGAGTTGAGGTGGGGTGAATTGAATCTCGAAGGAAGGCAAGGTGGAGGAGCGGTTCTGATGGGCGGATGCGATGATGTGGTACTGAGGTGGACTGGGAAGGCAAGGCGTTTCGTACCGAAGAGAGGAGGGAGACGTGGAAGAGGGTGGATTCCTGAATGGGATGCAGAGGGGGAGGGGAGGGGGCGGCTGTTAAGGAGAGGGAGAGGAAAGGGTGGGAGAGAGGGAGAGGAAAGGGTGGGAGAGAGAGAGAGGGAGTAAGAGTGGGAAAAGAGAAACAAAGGATCGAGGTTGCGATGCCCGACTGGGCTCCATTTTCCCCGATCTGAGCCATTCAAACCCGATCGCAGTGTCAACCGGCCTTCTCCCGAGATCTCCCTTTCCCTGTTTCGTGTGTGATCGGCGGCCTAATCGACTTGTTTTCCCCCCTTCCCGATTCACGGTCTGCGATTCAGGATGGGTGAAGATCGGATTACGAAAGATCATTTCGTAAGTAAAGTGCTCGTTTCTTGCCCGATTCCCTTTTTCCTCCTTTTAAAGACTTTTTTTTTCCCCTTTTCTCTTCTTCACTCTTACTCTTTCTTCTTATTTGTATTTGGAATTTGCGGTATTTCCCCTCTGACTGTGCCTCTCCTCTTCCGTTTCTTCTTCCCTCTCCACCAGGGTGTCCGTCATCTTCGCGGTCATCGTCATCCTCATCAGCATCAGCATCAGCATCATCATCAGTCGCCGTCGTCGTTATCATCATCACCTACGCTTCGAAATCACCGCCACCATCACCTAGGCTCCGCATTCGGATCCATCCCCTCCACGGCATCCCCTTGCCAAACCACCGGCATACATTCAACATCAGCTCATCTCTCGCCAAGCCTCATCATCCTTTCCTTTCCCTCATCTCATCTTGCCATTCCCTTCTTCCCAATTCAATAGAAGAGCCAAAAACCGTCCCGAGTTAGCAAAAGATCAAGCTAGTTTGAAAAGCAAAACAGTAGAGATAGGAGGCGGGGAGTAGTTTCCCTTGCCTGGCCTTTCTTCCTCCCCCTTCATCTTCTCCTCTCCATCCCTTCCCTTCCCGTCTCCATCGGGTCTTTTACCCCCTAACCCCTTTTCCCCTCCCCTCCCAAATGCAAAACCGGACCCTGTCATGAGATTCCACGTCTTAGGAGTGGGCTCCATAGGCTCCCTCATAGCCTTCCACCTCCGCAGGAACCTTAGGCATCAGAGGGCTCAGCTCAAGCCATCCGATCCGAGGTCCACCACCACCACCACCAACCCTTCCTCCTCCTCTTCCTCGCATTCCGACCAAAGGTTCAACTCACAGAAGAGGTTGTTCCTCATCCCTCCCCAGGTGAAAAAGGCGCTACCTCCACCCCGTACCACTTCGGTCACGCTCCAGCTGAGGAAGAGCAGGTTCGTCACCACGGCGGAAAGGAAACTCTCCAACAGTATCGTGATCGAGCATGAGGGAGTCAGGGACGTCGAGCCTGACTTTATCGTCGAGTCTTCCTCAGCCACCAGCTCGCTTTCCTCCACACTCCTAAAGTCGCTAGGTTCCAGGAGGGGCTTCTCCAAGATCGACTCCCCCGTCTACTCGAACCCGAGCCAGCTTCACCTCAACCGAGCCGCCCTCCACCACCGCCAGCACAACCCCTCGGCCGACAAGGATGGCGGCATCTCGGTCATCTCACAGAACCACAATTACGAGACCACGCCAGGTTCGGATCCGATAGACTCGCTCATCGTTACCACAAAGGCAGACTCGACGCTCTCTGCCTTCAACGAGCTCACCCACCGCATTCACCCTCACTCGACTATCGTCCTTCTCCAGAATGGCATGGGCGTCCTCGACCTCCTTCTCAGGGACATCTTCAAGGACCCGGAATCGAGGCCCAACTTTATCCTCGCAACCACCACCCACGGGTGCTGGTCAAAGGGCCCACTCGACACCGTCCACTCTTCCTTTGGTAGCATCCACTTTGGCATCGTTCCCAGTCCCCGAGGTGGCGCCCTAGGCTTTGAGAGGCCCCTGACGTCCAGCGGATCCAACCGAGGTCGTCGGCGAGGAGGCTCGATACGGTCGGAGGAGATGGAGGCGAGCGCCTTTGGAAGAGGAGGATCGTTTGCTTACGAGACTTTGGAGAGTAACAGGGGGAACAGCAATAGCAGCCCGACGACGCTCGAGTTGGATCCGAACGCGATACCCGACCTCCCCTCGACGCAGACGTTACGGTACACGGTCTCAACCTTACTCTCGCTACCTCTTGACGTCCACTGGGAACCGATCTCTAAATTCCAGAAGAGGACGCTCAGGAAGCTGGCGGTCAACGCCTGCATCAACCCCATCACGGCGCTGGTCGATTGCAGGAACGGGGAACTCTTCAAGAACGAGAACGCGGTCAGGGTGATGAGGAAGCTCTGTCACGAGATCGGCATGGTCCTTGAGGCGGTCGCCAGGGAAGCGATCGAGGAGGAGGAGGAAGGGGAGGAGGAAGAGGAAGAGGAATGGAGGGAGGGGATGAGAGGGCATCGAGAGTCTGAGGAGGATGGCTCGCTGAATGACCAAAGTTCAAGCTCACCGTCGTCATCGTCGTCATCGTCGTCGAGTCAAGTAGGCGGGCCAGGCAGTGGCCGCGATGAGGATCAAGTTGCGGACGAAGAGAGTTGGAGAGATCGGGGGAAGAAGAGGGGGAAAAGGAAGACAAGAAGGGGGAAGCAACCTCTACACTCTCTCTCAGTCAAGGAGCTGATCGTGAGGAACGACTCAACCGGCCAGCCCATGCTCGACCCGGCACTGCTGGGACCTTCACTCTTCAAGGAAGCCGAGAGGGTGACGAGACTGACGTCGTCCAATTGGTCCTCGATGCACGCGGACGTTCACAAATCGAGAAGGAACTCGACCGAGATCGACTTCATCAACGGCT
Organism: Violaceomyces palustris; assembly: GCA_003144235.1. Lineage (NCBI taxonomy): Eukaryota > Fungi > Basidiomycota > Ustilaginomycetes > Violaceomycetales > Violaceomycetaceae > Violaceomyces > Violaceomyces palustris. Next base: position 13,114 of record KZ820085.1, on the reverse strand, counting down.
ACATCTCCGCCCTCGGCCGTGGCTACGGCATCCCTACACCGTACAATGACATGATGGTCGACATGATCAAGATGAAAAGTGGAAGGCTCACCAGGTCCCAAAGATCTAGCAGGATTTGAAACTGGTTTTGGGGGGGGGCCTTTTTCATACTCTGAGATCTCACTCACCTTGTTCACCCATCCTTTCCTCCTCCTGGAATGAAAAGAATCCGAATCAGAGCAAAAGAAAATGGAAAGTAGGAGGAGAGACAGAGAGGGAGAGAGGGAGAGAGGGAGAGAGGGAGAGAGGGAGAGAGAGAAAGAGGGAAAAGAATATCCAAATTCTTTCCACACACGCAAAGTAGCCTTCGATTCCGCACGACCTTTTTTTTACCATTTCTCGTACGCACACCTCAACTACAGTCTCTTCCTGCGCCTCAACCCTCGTTGGCCACCTTCACCTGAATCTCTCACCCAAGTTTTTCTTTCTTCCTTTGGCATCTTCTCTCCCCGTTTCAACTGCCATCACCCCCTTGCGTCAACTCTTCAACCTTCGAATCGTCATTAGAGAAGTGGGGATGAGGAGGAGAACGGAATTCAAGGAATCAAGTAGTCAAGGGTTGGAAGCGAAAGGTGGAACCATCCACCCATCGCCTTCAGAGGGGGCGAGTTGGCTCGGCGGAGTTGCGATGCAAAGTGAAAAAAAAAAAAACACATCTATACATGCAGGTAGATAAAGTTTGTACAAGTACTGGTCATCTTCAACGAGATGGATCGTAGAGGGATGGCTTGCGTGACTTCCAGATCGGTTTGGATATCGACGTGCGGGAGAGGCTGAATGGCTTCGTAGGTGATGGGATAGTGCAAAATCCTTTATCGGCATCGGCGAATCGCAATAGGAAACTAGGCGGGATGGTATTGGGGCTCGAGAGGAGGGGTGTTATGTCCCAACAGCATCCACATCTGTGTCGGACAAGAGTGGGTGATGAAAGCACGAACTGAGCAAGGTTTGCTTCAAAGCCCCC
>KZ820084.1:0-17179 GCA_003144235.1 Violaceomyces palustris | reverse complement strand
GATGATGTCTTCAAAGAGGGGGAAGGGCGTCAAAAAGGGGGGGTTTTGGGGGGGGGGGGGGGGGGGGGGGGAGAATGGAAGGGGCTCATGGATCAGTCGTTCGCCTTCAACATCAAAGAGGGAGGAGCTTTTGACAGTCAATCAAGGTGGCGTGGCTGAAAGAGAAAAAGTGGGCAAATGAATGGCATCACACGCAAGTGGTGGTGGTCGGGAATGGTAGGGTAGGGGAGAGAGGGTGCGTGTGTGCTTGTATGAGGTGCGATCCTGTTTCGATCCAACTCACTGATTCTTCCCCTCCACCTCCTCGTAGGTCAACTCGGCTCCGACCTTCTTTAGCGACTTGGCGAGCATCCTGGCCTGATCCACGTCGACCGCCGTGTCGGCGTCGCCGTGGATGATGTAGACCGGAGGCCAATCCTTTCTCTCTGCATTGGACTGGATGAATGCTGGCACGCTCGTCTGCTTCATGTGCTCCTTTCTGCTCCCCTCCGCTTCCTCCCCGGGGAACAGGAGCGAAGGGAAGAGCCCGTCCCTCTGCGAGAGCGTGTAGAGGAGGTTCCTCTTGCTCTCTTTCTCCGTCTGAGAGATCACTCTCGAGCCCGGGTCCAGGTACGTCGACAGTTCAGGATCGTTGAGTGATTCCGGGTCAAAGTCCGGGAATCGGAAGTAGTCCTTCTGCCTCTCCAGGAAGAATGGGTGGTCCAAGGTCGTGATCGGGTAGATGGCCGCCACTCCTCGGATGGAACTGGTGATCGAGGGGTTCAAGCTACCCATCCCGTCGTCGCCGCCGCCCTTGGTATTCCCCTTCGACCACTTCCTGCACATGCCCAAACCAAGCATGAGCGCCAGCCAACCCCCGGCGCTCGAGCCGCTCACCACGATCCTACCGACGTCGAGCTCGATCCCTCCTCCCTTTTCTCCGCCTCCCACTCCGGCGAGCTTGGCCGGTAGCTTTTCCACCACGAATTCCATGGCGTCGACAATGTCGTCCTGGATCTCGAACAAACCCACTTGGGGAGCAAGCCTGTAATCGGCCGAGACGGTCGCGAACCCGTACTTTTCCGACGACCTCGAGATGTGGGGAGCATAGTGAGCCTTGTTACCTTGCAACAGGCCACCCCCGTGGAACCATAGCAAAATAGGTAACGGACCATCCGAACGTGGCTCTCTTGGAAGGTGGAGGTCGAGCTTGACGTCGACCGTCCCTCCTAGATTGTCGGGCGCCCTCTTGTAGGTGAACGTGTGGGTCGGCATCCCATGCGATCGTAAGGAATAGGATCTGATTTTTTTGATTTTTTTTTTCACACGTCTGGGTCGTGAATCGGGACACTTGACCCGTATAAGAAGGAATGAACAAGGTGAAGAAGGAGAAGAAGAACAGATATGGAGGAAGAAAGGCGAGAAGGGAGAATCTCTGGCCTGTGTTGGTTGAGATAGGGGTTTGGGCCCAGCCTGACATGATGATCAACCTTTGAGCGGGCCCGTGCGCGCGAATGCAGTCACTTTTATCGGTTCGGGACTGGAGGGCAGCCGGCCGGCAAACTGATAAAGGGTTTGGGCGGTTTATGGCATAATCCTCCAAAGGTCTCTCAACCTTTTCGAGGTGGTTGGAAGGGATGGGGGAGCCTAGTAAAAAAAAAAAATAAGGAAATGAATGAATGAGGAGAGACTAGGTGGGCACACAGGAGATTGTGATCAAGGGTCCATTATGATTCCATCTTGTAAAGAGGCCGAAAGGCCTTGGATATCATACTCTGCGTGAGGGAGAAATGGGATGTTGAGATTGTATGCAGGCGCGTGTTTGTTGGGTAAAGGTGCTAGCTACTCTGTGGTGATGGACGATCGACAGAAGAGGGGGGGAAGGGGAGTGGGGTGAGTCGAGAAAAGGCAACAGAAACAACACCAAATGGAGAGAATCCTCAAGCCAGGAATGTTGCCGAGTTTCGAAGATCAAGAGGGGCGAAATCTCCAAGTGGAAGGGAATCGTGATGTGTGGACAAACGGGCGGAAGAATGAGTGCCTCCTCCAGAGGAACGAGGTGGAGGAAATCCAAGAGAGCGGATGGGAGGGGAGGGGGAAATAGAATGCTTTTCAGGAAGGGAGGAGGGGTATGGACAAGGGTAGAGGAGGAACGAGGAACCAGGGAAAAGGAAGAGGGAATCACGAGAGAAGAGAGGTCGGGAAAAAAAATGGAAGAAAAAGCTACCCTTCGCCCTCTTTGCTGTGATTCTCTCCCGCTGACATCGCCAAGGGAATACGATCGGCATGGGTAGAAACGCTCTGGCCCATGTTTGATCTCATAGAGGCCAATCAAATGGACGAAGGAAGGTGACGGCAAGGTTGTCACCAACAGCATCCAAGTGCCGGGAATGGAAAGAGCCCGAGCTTGGGAGGAGACAGTCGGAGTCAAGATTTTCCACCTCAAGAGGCTACTGTTCCCACTGCTCCTCCTCTGCTTCCCGGTCGCCTTCCACTTCGGCCATTGTGTGGAACAGCTCAACAGCGAACGCATTCATGATGCCGGGCGTCACAACTTCGGCTTGCTCCAGTGAGACCTTGAGGTTGGCTAGTGTCCGCAGCGCATCTTGTCGGTTTGCGACGGCCATGGAAAGCTACAAAGAGTCGTCGATTTGGTATCAAGTTTGAATAAGTCAGCGACATTCAAGTCCTCGGTTTTGGTTCGCCTGGGAGTTTGTCAAGAGCTACTCACCTGTTCAATGACTGGAAGGAATACGGTGTCAAGCGCGGTGAGGCGTCCTTGTGGTCTCTGAACACTGCTAGGCCCCTCGAGATGTTGCTCGATGCTCCCGTCACTACCGCTGCTCCCGTCCTTCGAGTGGGACTGTAGCCTTACTTTTTCGAGCCTTCTCCTCTCCTCCTCGAGGCGAGCGTCATATTGGCCCTCGTGAACGTTATTTCGGTCCCTCGAGGAGTAGTCGTCACCATGATCGTCTTGGTAATCGTCAATCTCGCTGCCTGTCCTGCCCCCCCGAACACGCGTCTGGTGACCGTAGTTATTAAGATGTGTTTCGCTGCGGCTCTCCACACCCTCTTGCGCTGGAGGGCTCTCTCTCGAGCCGGCAGCGATCGCCGCACTGTAAGCCTCTGCGGCAGAGACCGAGTGAGGCAGAGCAGACTCTTTGTTACTGATTGGAATCACGGGCCGACTCTGAGGCGGAGCAAGGCGCACTGTGCCACCAATGGAGCCTGATCCCGAGCCTGCTGACCCGGACGAGCCCGAGGTGCCGAATTTGTTCTCCTGCTGGACCCCAAGATGATTTCCAGGCGCCTTCCGGAGCTGCTGCTGCTGCTGTGGGACACTAGGCAGCTCTTTCTTCGCTGGATCTGCTCCGCCATTCGCGTATCCAACGCTGCTCGCCAAGTCGGATTCGGTTGACGCTGCCGCTGCAACCAAATCGCTTGCCGGCATCCTCATCGCCACCGTGCCCCTACCGCCGCCTGGCCCGCCTCTTCGCATAGTGTTGCGGACGGTTCCAAAGTCCCACATGTCCTCTTCACCCTCGGCATAGTTATCATCAGCATCTTCGCTCTCCTCGGATTCGTGTCGGTCTCCGCCTTCAGCTCGCCATCGCTCAAGTCTCTCAATCAGCTCTGTGAGATAAGAAGTCTTCTTGGCGTTCCGGATGAATCGATGCTTGAGGAGTTCCCTCGCGGTCGGTCGCTGAGTGTGGTGGGTAAGCAAGTAGGTCAGTTGACACAGTTCTCTGGTTGGAAAACCAAAATCAACCCAACCCTACAATCGGTAGACCCTCTGGCACATTCAGCCCATCAAGCTCACATTTGCAGGGTCGCGTTGCAGGCAATAGCTGACGAATTCGCGAAAAGGCTTCGAAAACGAAGGGTCCAGCTGAGGTGGTGGGTTCTTGGGAATCAAGAATAAAACCTGATCCATGATGGCGCAGTGGCGCGGAGGGAAGAAGTTTGGTGAAAAGAGTAAATCAGAGTCAGGTGCACTGGCTTTACAAGCCCGGCAACTTGTGGCTGGGGCTGAGATCTTACCTTCATGGGATGCAAGTCGGCATATGGAGGCTCTCCCATGGCCAGCTCGATGGCAGTGATTCCAAGGCTCCAAATGTCCGCCTTGAAGTCGTAGCCACTCTGCTTGATCACCTCTGGACTCATCCAATACGGCGTTCCAACAAAGGTGTTTTTCTTTGTCATCGTCGCCGTCAGCTGGCCAGAGACGCCGAAGTCAGCCAGCTTTACGTCACCGGTCGCTGATAGAAGAATGTTCGCGGCTGAAGTGAAGGGAAGGAAGATGCCGGTGAGTCTCAATATCCAACGGTCCAACGAGTGGCACCCGATTGTATGGTAAATGAAGCGGCGAATGCTCACCTTTAATGTCTCGATGCAACTTGCCCTCTCCATGCAGATACTCCAGACCTTTCAAGAGCTCTCGGACAACGATGGCGATGTAGTCCTCCCTGAAACGCCCCGGTTTCATCTGAATAGAGATAAAAATGGCGGGAGGGGGGGAGGGGGAGAATGGATGAGGCGAGGTCGATGGGAAGAGGTTAGGATGAGGGGAACGGGTAGTAGAGTCGAGCAAACAGGTTCAGAAGAAAGCCGCACGCATGAGAGTGTGCGACTTTGACCGGTCTGGGCTGGACTCACCAGATCCGAGCAACTACCACCTGAACAATACTCCATCACGATCCAAAGGTTGGTCCCCTTCAACCAAGATCCGTGGTACCTGTGACAAGGACCCAAGGCGTGGGGAGGGGGTCAGAGGTTTCATTCGATGGATCATGTTCGCGTGGCCTTGGAGGGCACTCACTTTGTGACATGAGGGCTATCAAGCTGACTGAGAATTGCAATCTCTTGCTGGATATCATCAATCTCATCCTCTGCATTCTCCAAGTCGATGATCTTGATGGCGACTGGCTGACGAGACCTCTTGTCAAAGCCCTTATACACCTCTCTGGGAGTGACCAGAAGGGGTTACGATGACGGGATGAATCGGATGCGAATATCGGGTTGAGCTCGAAATCAGGATGGAAGCCAACAGGAGCGGTGAAGAGACCATCAAACTCACCCGAACGAGCCCTTGCCAATCCTGTCCTGTTTGACGTAATAGTCTTCAGGGTCTGCACCTTGAGGTGGCTGGCGTGGCGAAAGGTTGAGGCGAGGGTGAAAGAACGATGAGGTAGGGTCAATTCAAGTTTGAAACCAAGGTAGTGAAAAGGACGAGAACGGCGAGCCCGAGGCATGACTTCCGTGGCTACTTACCAACATATTTAGATGCTTGCTTTTTGAAATCCCAGATTAGGGTGAGGAAGGAAGAGCTTGACCAGAGAAAGACCTTCCTTGTATCTCCTTGGATCCTGGGAGGACAAAGGCGCGCCAATATGAGGGTCACAGATGGATCAACCCAGACTTTCGATTTGGAAGGGAGACAGACGTGTGAGAGAAGTCGGAGGTGGGCGGTGATGGCGGTGACCTGGTCTATCTTGGCCTGAACGTGATGACTCTGATCGTAGTAGGATAGGGGATAGGCTTGCTGCTGCTGGGTGGAAGATGAGGGTGATGAGGGTGAGGCAAGGAGGAGCTCCAAGGTTGGGCGGATAACTGAATTATGGCCCGGCTCGGATGTCTGGTATGAGGGTGTGACAAGTTCTAGTGGCGTAACCTATCGAAGAAATGATCCCGGGCTGGTTGAGATGGCGAGTGGCAAGCAGGAAGAAGGGAGGGTAAACCAAAAGAAGTGGAGAGAGAGTGTGCTAGGATGAAAAAAAAAAAAGAAGAAAAAAAACAAGATGGGAAGAGGCTAGGCTTACCCACTTGCTTGCTTTGTCAGAGAGGGAGAGCGATGAAGTTGTTGGAGGAGAAGGGAGGTGGGATTCTGCGTGTTTGCTTGAAATCCCTCGGATGTAGAGGCAAGCGATAGAGCAGGGACAGAGACAGATAGACAGACAGAGGACGATAGTGGATTGCGTGTGGGGGTGTGACTGTATGCCTGCCACCGTTGCCGGGTTGAGAGGGAAGATGAAGCAGTGGCGATGGTCGGATAGGATTTCCTGTGATCGGGGTTCCCAATACCTGTGTGAAAGAAGTCGACCAGGCGATGAAGAAGGCGGTGAGGGTAGGAAGGGAGATGACGGTGGCGACGTTGGTGATACTGAGAGCGTATACACTTAGGTTGGGGAGAGGAGAAAGGGACGAGAGAGGAGAGAGAGGGAGAGAGGGAGACGGAGGCGGAGGATGACAAGGAGGAGATGGCGAGGAGGCGAGAGACCAAGGGAGTAAGAGTGACGAACAGAGACAAGGGACCGAGACCTGCGCATAGAGAGCTGGGAACCCAGCAAAGTCCAACGACAGGACCACAGAGGCTTTGGAATTGAAGCAAGCTAACCGTTCCTCTCGGAGAAGGCAGGGGATGGAGAGAGAGAGGGAGGGAGAGAGGGAGAGATGTGGACTACCAAGCATCATCATGACAGAATCACGAATGTGAATCTAGTAAAGAGTAGTAATCCATAACACAGCATCGTGACTGCAGGGTCGAGGTCGAAAACAACAAAGAAAAAGGGGTTCGGCCCAGCGTCTAAGGTTAGAATTGAAAGGGGGGGTTGGTTGCTTGGTGGATTCACGTAACTCGTCCTCATCTTAACATTTTTCTTTCCGTTAAGCACACGGATCACTTTCGACTCCCCTTTGTATTCGCCTCTTGACCCCTAGTTATGCGAGTGCCGGACCGTGCCTGCGCTTGCTGATGCTATCCTTTTTTTTCTTTTCCTTTTTTTCTTTTCTTGTTTTCTCTTCCTCCTCCCTCCTCCTCCCTCTTCGACCTCCTCGTCCACTTGTTCACCTTCTCAGCTCGCGCTCGCTCTCTTCTCGGGTGTGGCAGGGATGAACAGCAGGGGGAGTGGGGCTATGGTCGCGAGGACCCTGGCTTCCTTTCCGGGCTGAAAGACAGCCCTGGGTTGACTCGCAAAGTAATAGCAGCCACTTGGTCGATGTGCCAGAGGATTCGTGAGAACATGTTCGGGTTGGGTGGCAAGGTGTGATCGCATCCTACAGCAGAAGCCCACTTTGGCTTCACACTCGCTGTCCAGGGTTGAATGCGATCAGAGCCGTGGACCTGACCACCTAGATATCCTCCCACCGCTCTCGAAACAGTAGTTCTCTAGAAGAATCAGAATCATGGCTCGATTGTGACTCACTCTGTGACCTGTGTGGGCTGAGGTTGAGTTGACAGACTAATGTCCATCTGAGCTCGTGCGAGACACAAAAGAAACCCAAGACAAAAAATAGGCGCTATGTGTGTGTGTGAGAGAGAGAGAGAGAGAGAGTCAGGCGGGCAACCAAGCAGGCGTGCAGCCGGGGCAATCAGGCGAGTGGGCGCGACAGACAAGCAGATACATGGACCCAAGAAAAAGAGAGAGAAAAAGAAAGGGGAGTGGAACGAAATGAAATGAACGAAAAGGTGGGTGGAGTGAGCAAGGACTGGTGAATCTACAGTCCTATGTCACACTGTGACTGGTTCGTGTAACTTTTTTTCGCTTCAGAGCTGAGACACCCGAGCGAAAGGGGGGCTGTGCATGAGGGGCTTAGTGGGGAACGCCAGAAATCAGAGTCACAATCAGAGTGGGATTCCGACTTTCACCTCCCTGTGGATCTGGCTGCGAGAGAGTCGTAGTGTGAATGAGGATGAACATCACATCTGAATGTGAATGTCGATGCCCCGATGCCCGCTTCATGTTCCCTTTCCGAAATGGATCCTTCGTTCAGCGACCTCAGCCCTGGCACCGATCGGGTTTCTCGCGTACCGACCTAAACAACCACCAAGAACAACAGCAACATGACCGATTAAAAAAGGTGCACAACCGACAACAACAACAACAAGAAGAACAACAACACCAAAGACAGCAATCATGTTCGTGACTCAACACCACACGCGTTAAGGAGCAAAGAACAGTCACATTAGAGTCACAAAGTACTTGCTAGAATTCGAAGGGCACAAGCTGTATGGCCTGAAGTAAAGTTCTGCCCGATATCCATATCCGAGATCCTATCTAATCCTGAAGGACCAATAAAAAAAGCAAAGTCGCGAATATGAAAGTTAGAATGACCAACGTAGGTGAACATAAAAGTGCACCACGCGAACACGCCAGCAGAGAGAAAGAGCGAGAGAGAGAGAGAGAGAGAGAGAGAGAGAGAGAGAGAGAGAGAGAGAGAGAGAGAGAGAGATCCACATGAGTTTGGCACCACCTTCTCCTCCAAGGCAAGGAAGGGATCGTCTTCTCTGGACTTTAGATCCTCATGCCGATGTGTTCATCCTTGCGACTCGCAACAACTTTTTGAAAGCCCCTAGCCGCGGCAGACGCGATGATCATCAGACGCAAAAAAAAAAAGAAAAAAAAAGAAAAAAAAAGAAAAAAAAGAAAAGAGAAGAAGTCGTCTCGCAAGTACCTTCCCCGGTGAACCCTCTCGAGTGCGGAGGAAACATCTCTCCTCCAAAGAATGAACACTCGACTTGACCTTTTGTTCTCCTTACGTACCCTTTGTGTGTTCCGCACGTGTTCCCAGCCCGGGAACGAAACAGCTCAGGGTGAATCAACGAAAGAAACCCAGGGGGCATGAGCGAGAGAACGACGGTTGGTGCGAATCATCCCATTTCCTCCGATCTGATCGAGAATTGTCGAATCGTTGAATCGGGCCACCGATTTCCCACCGGCCCCACCTTTTTTCATTTTCGTCATCGGCCTTACAACACCTGTAATTGAAATGGGGGAATCGGGGTTGGGGGGTGGACCGCCGTCGATTAACTCGGAGTTCCTTCTTGTTTTATTACTTTTCGGTTTTACGCACCCACCCTCTGTGGTAGATTTCGACTCATGGTGAGTGTTACAACCCCATCTTCCAATCATGGGTCAACGTTTGGGGTGCATCGGGGGGAAGGGGGGGAAGGGGGGCTGCTACAGTCTTCTGACCGAATCCAAAACAAAATCTTTACCGCACACATCTTATCAAAACGTCTTCCTTCCTTCCTCCTTCCTCCCTTCCTCTCTCCCCTCAAGGTCAATCCCACTCTTTTCTTCTTGGGAAACCGCCAAAAGGTAGCGTAGGACCCAAACCATCCCCACGACAATCACCCAAACGTCCAACCCACCCCCTCCAGAAAACAAAAAACCATGGCCGAGAGCAGAGGACCAAATCCGGTCAGGATCTCGACCTTGGAAGGCTTCTCGGTCGGAGCCTTGGCTGCCATGACAGCCGTGACCGTCACCAACCCCATGGAGGTTTGCAAGACTCGTATGCAGCTCCAGGGAGAACTCATGTCGTCTTCAGCCAAGGCGCAGGCCGCTCGAGCTGGTGTTGCGGAGGCTGCCGGTGCCAGGCTTTACAAGTCTTCGCTCGACTGCTTCACCAAGACGCTTAGAACGGAAGGGGTGAGAGGCGTTCAGAGGGGACTGGGAGCCGCTTACATATACCAGGTTCTGCTGAATGGCAGCAGGCTCGGCTTCTACGAGCCCTTTAGGAAAGCCATCAACAAAGCCTCCGGAAGAAAGGCCGACGAAAAGTGGGCCGCTGGTGCCTTCGCTGCTGGTGCGACCAGTGGGTGTGTGGGAGGTGAGTCCCAGTCTCTTCGAAGTCCAATGGAAGCCGAGCGAGATGGGAGAATCTGGCGAGTGGGAAGGGTAAAGTGATCGCGGGGCTGAGGAACGGGACGTGCCTGGCGAATGAGTTGGAGGCGGGTCCAGTCGCTTTTGGCGGCCGTGACGGCACGAGCACAGAAACTGCCCACAAAAAAAAAAACAAAAACGAAAACGAACCCATACCCATACCTTTGACCCGGGTTGACCATTTGTGAATGTCATTTCATCAATCTCGATCGCTCCCCTTTCTATGCAGCGATTCTGGGGAACCCTCTGTTCTTGATCAAGGCAAGGCTGCAGGCCTACAGTCCTCACCACGTCATCGGCAAGGCCTCGCACAATTACAAGGGGACGTGGGACGGTCTGAGGAGCATCGTCAAGGCTGAAGGGCTCCGTGGTCTGACGAGGGGGATGGACGCTGCGGTTCTGAGGACGGCGATGGGGAGCACGGTTCAGCTGCCGGCTTACAACTGGTTCAAGACCTACCTCACAGAGATGAATGTTGAAGCGCCGGAGAACAGGTATAACCCTCTCAAGCTGCTCGCCAACAGACCGGACTCTTTCTTCACCTACTTGGCTTCCTCCATCTTCAGCGGCCTCTGCGTGTGCGCCGTCATGCAGCCGGCCGACACTGCTCTGACGAGGATGTATAACCAGCCCGTCCGAGTTGATGGTGAGTGTGCGAGTGCTGGACTGACCAAAAGAGCTTTGGGGGGGGGGATCATGTGTTGCTGCTCGTCTGAATCACTCAAATCCCTAAACGAATCTTCCATCTGCGGCCCCTCCAGAACGTGGCCGAAGCGTTGGTACGCTGTACCGCAACCCAATCCACTGTTTGTACCTGACAGCCAAGGCCGAGGGCGTCCTTGGGTGGTACAAGGGAACCACGGCGCATCTCCTTAGAATAGCGCCTCACACGGTCTTGACGCTGGTGATGAACGAAGGTGAGTTGGGACTCCCATCTCACACATCACAACTCTGCGTTCTCTCTTTAGGGCCACTCGTTTTTCCTTTTTTCCGCCGATCATCGCAAGCTGACCCTTTTTCCCTGTTTCCCTCCCTACTCTTTGCACAATCGATTCGCTCATGAAAGCCTACCTTCGATGGTACACCAACCTTAAGTCCGGCCGACCGATCTTTGACGCACCGGTCGAGGTCAAATCGTAGATGGGGGGCGGCGGAATTGTCTCAATTTTATTTGTTTTTTTTTAATCTTTGTTTTTTTTTTTGTTTTTTTTTTTTACTACCCACTTGCCAAGAACCCCTCCCAAACCTCAACACCACCACCTGAGGCCCCTCGGCACCCTTCACAATCAAGCTGGCAATCCAAAGTCGTACCGATCGCTTTTCAAACTCTGCAACTTGGGGGTTTTGATTACCCCAACCTCACCCTCTTTCCATCCTGCAACCCCATAAATGAAGAACGAATGCATGTTCTTTCAAAGGAGGCTTCCTCCCACATCTACGCCCAGGCGAGTCTATGGAAGACCTTTCAAGATCGACGCAGCACCGGGGGGGGGGTGTGATCATATTGAAGGGAAATGTCTTAAGATCCGAAGCGACGCCCTGCCATTCCAGGGGGCTCTTTCTGTCAATACCCCCCCCCCCCCACTTCTGCCTCCCTGTCTTTCTCTCTCTCCTTCTCCATTCCGCGATAGAGATCAGCAAAGAAGCCGGAGCGGATACCGCACAACGTCCCCCCCCCCCACCCCCCGGTTCCCACGACTTGTATGCGGCAACCTGGCTTTCAGCTGAAGCGATGCCCAATCATCCATCAACCAAAAAGACCATTCATTTCTTCTCCGCCCTGTGAAGGATCGCGCAAAGGAGTGGAAAGGTGGGGGGTGGGGGGCGCAAGAATGAGATGATGATAAAGCATTTAAAGAAAAAGAGGAAAAGAAAGAAGAGGGGTGGTACCCTGGTGCTGACATTGCTGTACCTTCCTTTCCTTCGCTTTTCTTCACGAGGGAGTGGGATGTTTTGAAGGAGACAAATCTGGAGCAAGGCGTCTATCGGAAACGAGACATCTCGCTCGCGATGATTTCAATTTGGACGGTAAGGGAGAGGGGGAGAGGATCGGCGAGTGTGTGCGGTGCTTGCAACCAATCCCGCCACCCCATCCATTCGACCTATATCGAGTGTCGGTCTGACGCGAAAACGGCTTCGTCACCCACATGCATGTTCCGTTCAACTCTCAAAGGTCGTCCTTCCCCGAATTTTTTTTTTTTTTCCCTTTTTCCATTCAAACAAGAAAGAAGCAAGAGAAGAAAGAATACCCTTTCACAAGCTGAGGATGGGAGCGGGGAGACTTCGACTTCTTCCACCTGGAGGATCTCGATCAACGTGTTGCCGAGAGAGGTCAACCAATACATACGCGCGTTACCCTCCTATTCTTCGTACCTTACTCGCTTGTTTACGTGATGGTAAGGTCGCGTTGCGGTTCTAGGATTGGGAGTGAATCGAGCTGAGCCCGATCGATCGATCGATCGATCGAATGGATGAGGAGGTGACCATCTTGATCGCCTCGCTGTGCGTCACTGGAATACTGGGATGTCTCTGAGCTGTGAGCCTGTGATCTACTTTCAAGTCTTTCAACAGTCGTCGAAGGAATCGCCTGGCTGGCGTCTCTTGGTTCGAAGAAGATTTAGGATCCTTGTAATCCTGGTCACAGGTGCGAAGAAAGAGTGAGGATCGGATCAAGAAGCAGGACACGTCACCTTGCCCCGTGCGCTGATCTCACTCTCCCCTTGGGCTTGTTTGCCACCGTTCTTCATGTGTTGCGCTCTGATCCTGGATCCTGGATTCCCGTCTGCAGTGTGGCCCCGTGAGTAGAGCGAAGGTTTTCATCGTTACTCCATGGTGAACAACAACAACAACAACAATAGCAACAACATACAGGCACGCACATGGGTTTCCTCTCTTTCTGCTATGCTCCAAGGAAGATGTGGAAGAAGAAGGGGAAAGAGGTGCCAAAAACCAGCAGTGCGCCGATTCACAGTTGTGGTGACGCTTTGACATCCCTCCTTCTCAGCTCTCTTCCCCCTCTTTCCACCCTTCTGCATTCGGTTGCGCTTGCGCTTCGTGTCTGGCTTGAAAGGTTTGTTTTCCACATAGGTTCTCTTCCCTTTCCCTCCCTTCCCTTGGCCTTTCCTTCTCGATCATTTTTTTTGTTTTTGTTTTCACTCCTTTCTTGTTTGGCGTCTGCTTCCGTGGTGGATTAGCCGCGCTTGATGCGTGCGCTCGGACCAGCCAGTTGGCCAAAGGGAAGGCTCCCCAAGGTTGGCCAGCACAACAAGAGGGCAACACCCTCACCTACTTCAGTACGCTGAACGCAGACTTGGCAGATGGATACACTCACACTCGCACACATATTCGACACAAAGAGGCAGAGGCAGAGGCAGTAGATTCGACCCGGGTCGAGGAGGAAAGGAAGAGCGACGGATCGCAACAAGCGAATCTCCAATCGAATGTGTCCAGCGAGACGTCTTCTCTCCCTCTCCCTCTCTCTCTCTCTCCCTTGCGCACGCGCTCAGATTCCAGCAGCAATCACGCTCCAAGCTCGCCCCCGCTTGAAATGAACCAACACGAGAGAGCGCATCCGAAGTCGAGCACATACGTGGGTGGTTCGCTGGATTCGTGACTTGCGCTTTCGAATAGATAAACGCCTGGGAGAGTGCAGGTTGGGATGCTAATCATCATTAGAAAGTGTTGAGGTGGATCGAGTGGAGATGGATGGGATCCCACTCACCTACGCTGCCCTTTCTGTTGAATCACATCAATCTCGCCTCTGCCTCGCCTCGCCTCCTTCCTCCCTTTGAATTCAAATCCAGTTCAGCTTCCTTTCAAATCTCACTGTGAGGGCCTCCATGTCATCACAACCCCTCGCTCGTTTTCCAACCTGAACCAGACAAGAGCCATCCAACCCCCCATTCGCTGTAAGTCAACTCGGACCATCCCAGTCGCCCACCTCCCTCCATCCTCATCCTCCCCCTCACCCTCACCCTCACCCTCATCCTCATCATCCTCTTCTCAAACAAGCCCCCCAACCCCCCCTGTCCCTTTACTCCCTCCCTTCTCTCCCAACCTAGAAAACCTCCTCCTCTCCCTCCCTCCTACCCTCATCTTCCTCCCTCACTCGGCATCCTCTTACAACCTCCCTCGAGCATATCGTCATCGGATTACATCCTCGACGCGGCTCAACGCCCCCTTCCCTCCCTGCGCCCCTTCGCGACGAATCCCTCTTCCGGTCAGTCTCTAACATCCTCCTCCCCCCTCTACCCTCCCCCCTCTCCAGCAAGCGGAAGGACGAGAGAAAGGAGGACAAAAGTCCCAACTGGCTTCCTGGCACGCACCTACCTGTTCTCGCTCTGACTCTCTGACTCTCTGACTCCCTTGCCTCTTCACCACCACCCTCTCTCGCTCTCTCCGCACAGCCCACGGGAAATCTACCAGGCATCAGCAAGAGGCCCAAAAACACCATCACATATCACTTGCTTAGCTTGCCTACCTCGCTCGGCCCCAAGCAAGCGCTTCTTCCCGTAGGATCCTCAAAAACACGAAGCAGAGGCCAAAAGTGAACCGCCTCTGATCATTTAAAGAGGAAAGAGAGCACGCAGCTCGCTCGTCCACACCAACTTCCAAGAGCCACCCACGAATTCAAAAGCTCGTCGAGCCCCCTAGATCGTTCCAGGTGAGGAATCAAATGCGAACCCCACCTC
The DNA here is from genome assembly GCA_003144235.1 of Violaceomyces palustris. NCBI lineage: Eukaryota > Fungi > Basidiomycota > Ustilaginomycetes > Violaceomycetales > Violaceomycetaceae > Violaceomyces > Violaceomyces palustris. The sequence goes on along the minus strand of KZ820084.1, from coordinate 2,844 downwards.
CTCCCCGCAAGGCCTTCCCTCTCTTCTGTTTCTGTGAAGTTTGCAGCCCTCTTCCTCTTTAGCACCTGCTCGTGCCCATTTTTTTTCTCCTTTCCATTTATTTTATCTCACTTTAGCTGACCGGAATCTAATCGCACTCCTTCGTCTACGCCACCATGTCACCCTTCCATCTCTCTTACTGCTTTGAACACCCATCGCACCGGAACTCGGTCCTCTTGGGCTTTCTTCTTCCTCTTCTTCCTCCTCGTCCAAACCCTCTCCCCTTCTCCAAACCCCCCTCCCCCAAACCTGCCTCCGAAAAAACCCCGCTGAATGCCATCCTCTCAGCATCATGTCTTACGGCCAATCGCCTTACGCTCCCGGACTTGGAGGGACCTCGGCAGGATCTTCTGAAAATCCGCTTGAAAAGCTCCGGGAGTACACGTCCAAGGTCGAAGACTTGATCGACCAGTACACCCAACCCATCAAGCCGCATCTTCCAGCCCTCGGGAGATTTTTGATCGTCGTCACCTTTTTGGAGGACGCTCTCCGAATCGTCACTCAGTGGTCGGATCAGAAATACTACCTTCAGAGGCACAGGCATTTCCCATGGGGTATCAGCCACATTTTCTTGATCACTAACGTCGTCGTAAGTAGAAGGCGCTCTCTCTCTCTCTTTCTCTGAGCTTTTCTTTGGTTCTATATGAGCACCTTGAAAGATCTGCTGGGAGGATGTGACCGGGTTTTTTGGCCTTCATTGGGTCGAATGCATGCGATCAAATCGCTTGGCTTGGCCAGGATGTGCGCAGGCTGATCCTTCCCTCGCATACCCTCGGACCCTGCAACTGATTCTCTGGATTTTCTCTCCCTGACCCACAGGTGATGATCGCAGCTTCGTTAGCAGTCATCACGCGCCGTTACCCAGAACAATCTGTCGGAGCACTCCTGGGCGTCGTCATTGTCCAGGGATTCGGTTATGGCCTGATTTTCGACCTGAACTTCTTCCTCCGAAACCTCTCTGTCATCGGTGGCCTTCTCATGGTACTCTCAGACAGCCTGAGCTCCAAGAAGACGATTTTCGCCGGTCTTCCCAGTATCAGCGAGACGGACAGGAAAATCTACTTCCAGGTACGTGTCCGCAGGGTCTTGACTTGGATGAGGCGTAAGACCAACCCTGCAGATTCTGCTCAAGTCCGGCCTACTGACCCCCGCTCGCTTCCTTTCTTGGCCTCTCTCTACCATTCCAGCTCGCTGGCCGCGTCCTTCTCATCTTCTTGTTCATCGGATTCATCATCCAGGGATCTTGGTCCCTCGCTCGCGTCATCGTCTCCATCTTCGGATTCGGCGCTTGCGTCATGGTCGCCGTCGGGTTCAAGGCACGCTGGAGCGCGAGTTTCTTGGTTCTCCTCCTCAGCGTCTTCAACCTCCTGGTCAACAATTTCTGGACCGTCCACTCTGCCCACCCATCCCGTGACTTCCTCAGGTACGACTTCTTCCAGACCCTTTCCATCGTCGGAGGCCTGCTGCTCCTCGTCAACATGGGACCGGGTGGCCTCTCCGTGGACGAACGCAAGAAGGTCACGTGAGGTGTGACAGCTGCGACGCACGGGGATGAAGGAGAGGGCGAAGAAAGTGAGAATCATCGTCAAGGACGCGATGGTGTGCTGGCTTCCATGGCAGACAGGTTGTCGATAAGGGGGGGGGGGGGGGTTGTTGGGAGTAGGAGCAGAGGATCCATCCGTTTTCCTCTCCCATGTTGGGCGGGAACGACATTGTGGCGATGGATTCTCGGGCCAGGGAGTAGGGGTCGGGGGTCCTTTTTCAAAGCCTGAAGAGCAAGAGCTTCCAGTGATCCTTTTTAAAATGCTACCAGGCTCTTCCCCAATTTCGTCAACAAGCTTCAGCCTTTGAACCCAAAGCTTGTGCGTCCCTGCGTGCCTCTCCCTCCTTTTCTCTCTGCCTCTGCCTCTTCCTCTCCGTCTCCGTCTCCCTATCTCCATCGCACACGCCCTCTCCACCTTCATCTCCTCTATCACCTTGAATATTTCTTTCTTTTCTTTAAAAAAAAATCACCACTGCTCGTTTGGAAAATCCTGTTACTTCTACTTTCTCATGACTTCCTTCCCCTCAACTCGTTTTCACCCCCGCCTCCTCGCTCAAGACCCTCTCGTCAGGGAAGCCACGCCTGATCTTTCCCCCCCTTCCAAACTTGAAACCTTCTCCCGCCAAGAAAACGAACGAGAGAAAGAAAAAATGTTCGGTTGCCTCTCTCTCTCGGTCAGGTTGCGATCTTGGGATTTGTTGTTCCCAGAAAGGGCATTTTTTTTTTTCTTATTTTTTTCGGCTTACGCCGGAAGGAGGCAAGCAGGTGAGAAAGGGGGGGGGGGCGTTCAGGATCGACTCATGTGAGACTCTGATCTCGGGAGGATCTTATGGGGATTGATCACTTGAGTTGGACAGAATTCGTCGACTTGTTGGTCAGGGGGTGGAGGTACTGTAAGTCACGATTCCTTTGGGTTGGGATGAAAAGGGGGAAAGAACCATCCTCCCTCCCCGTGATCAAGAAGCTTCTGGAAACGCGGTGGTCTTCGTTTTGGGGGGGGGGTGGGGGGGTTGGGGAAGGGCACGTCCAAACTTGGGATCGTGCTTGGATCCATTTCGTGGGTCGGTTCCCCACTTTTCGAGAGTGGAAGTCTTCCTTTCCATGCTGAGGAGAAACGAACTCTCGATCCGCTCAGCCCGAATCTCGATTTTCGGGAAAAGTGGGAGAGCGCGCGCTGGAGGCCAGCAACCCTTCAGGGTCCAACTCTAACCCTAAGATCGGTGGGAAAAAAAAGAAAAGAAAAGAAAAAGGTATGGGGGGGG